>OMLI01089037.1:0-10145 GCA_900302605.1 Rondeletia loricata | reverse complement strand
GCATTAATAAGTGTTTTTGTGAACATGAGCAACGTGATATTAAAACTCTCAATAAATCTCTAAAGGTTTTCGAAACACCAAAGTTGCATTGTCTCAGTCTGTCTCTCTCTGCTGATCTTATTCAAGAATCTTCAGTTCCTCTCATAACCTTACATTTAAGAGGTGTAATACTCAGCAATTTCAGAGCAATTGATTAAAATTGTTAATCAAGGGCTCTGGCCATAATGACAATTTCCTCTCTGTATATTGATCCAAGTGAGTGCACTGTCGAGGTTGATCCAGTGATGCACAGCTGACCCCCCAAGACCATGTTACTGGTCTCCAGCTGGTCATTTCTAAATCTCTGGGTGCGTCAGCCAGGGCTAATGAGACAGCAGAGGCTAAAAACAGCACAGAACAGTAGCTGATCCTCTGCCTCACTGAGAGTATCACATCTCTCAGAGAAGAAGAGCGAGTCATCATTGTGTTCTATCAGTCAGAGGTGGCCAGCGCAGTGCTGTACGCGGTGGTATGCTGGGGGGGCAGTACTATCAAGGAGGGTGACACTAAATGGACTGCATTTATATAGCGCTTTTATCCAAAGCGCTTTACAGGTTTTTGCTTCACATTCACCCATTCACACACCGTTGGCGGTGGCAACCACGCAGGGCGCCAGCCTGCTCAATGGGAGCAATTAGAGTTAGGTGTCTTGCTCAAGGACACTACGACAGATTTTTTCCCCAGGAGGATGTGGACTCGAACCACCAACCTTTCGGATGCTGGGCGAGGGCTCTACCTCCTGAGCCACTGCCGCCGCCGCCACTAAGAGGCTGAACAAGCTTATTAGGAAAGCTGGTTCTGTCCTCGGTGTCACTCTGGACACTGTGGAAGAGGTGGCCAATAGGAGGATGAAGACCAAACTCCTGGCCATCATGGACAATCCCTCCCATCCCCTACACGACACTGTGGCAGAGCAGAGAATCTCCTTTAGCATCAG
The DNA here is from genome assembly GCA_900302605.1 of Rondeletia loricata. NCBI lineage: Eukaryota > Metazoa > Chordata > Actinopteri > Beryciformes > Rondeletiidae > Rondeletia > Rondeletia loricata. The sequence goes on along the minus strand of OMLI01089037.1, from coordinate 9,169 downwards.
ACTACTGCGTTGCTCTACTGCCACTTTATTGTCACTTTATTTTGTTATTGTTGTTGTGATGTGAGCTGCTGTAACGCCTGAATTTCCCCTCGGGGATCAATAAAGTACTCTCTCTCTCTCATTGTATAGAGGGTCAGTATGCATAGGTGTAGGTTTGGAGGGAGACAGGTTTAAAAGTAACCTACTGTCAATTTTACAGTAAAATGTTTAGCATGTTTTTTGGCCATGATAAACTTATTTACAGCAACTTTTATATTTAGTATTTTTTACTTTCTCTTAATCCATATAGAGTGATGTTATGCTGAGATGACACCCCTCCATTGTGAAGTGATAAATGGTGACAGGAGCATGTGGCAGTGTTACATACATCTGCTGTCACTTCTCTATTTTCAATCCAAACTAACAGAGTTGTGCAGGTTGTTGGAGCTGCTGTTCTGTCAAGCAAGTGTGTCAAAATAAAACAATAAAAAGGCAATGCATACAAACCACAAAAACTTCACTTGAGATACCTTTAAAGCGGAAAGTTGCATATGCCTACATTCCTAAAATCAGTCTTCCCTCACTACGGATAACAAAGTCTTACAGTCATACTGCAGAATACCCCTCACTCAGCTTTTAAAAAACAACAGGGATCACTATTTTATTTTTTTATCATTGTAATTTCACACTGAAAAAAAGTTTACAGAAGGACCTTTCAGCAGCCAGAAAATGCAATTTTAAATGTTTTTGTCTTACAATTTTTGCCAATCATTGCACTGTAACAGCAACTAACACTGAAAACATCACAATACTTTAAGTTGGAACAAGAAATTCTGCAGAGACAGAAAAGGAACCTCCAAAGAAAAGACGATATTTCTCCATCATTTATTTGTAGTTGACACAATGGGATTTGGGTGTAAACAGCACAGTCCAGGACTCTGATTTAACCTCAAGGACTGCAAGGAAGCAATGCTCTCATAACCTCCACCTAGGCCTTTAATGAGCAAATACATGTTTCAGTTTCCAGCTCCAGACCAGCACCGAGGCATGGACACATGGATGTGAGGCTGTGGAGGAAGAGAGTAACATTTGACATACATGTTGAACAGATCTTTCTATAGCTAGTTGACTTTCAAATGAAATGTTACACTTTGTCACACAACACTAGATGCTGTTCTCCTCTATAGAAAATTTGAATTCCTTGACTTGCTTCTTAATTTGTGCCCAGTAAAATGGACCATAGTCTGACTCCCAAATGTGGTATTTCAATTGAAAGTTGATTACTAGTTTTACTTCACCTAAAAGGATAGCAAGCATACACTTCATGTGGAATCATTAGTCTTTTAGAGAGGTTTTTTATACACACAATAGGCCTGAAGTGAGATGTTTTATTTATACAATGGGTAGGTTCGGCCAAGAAATCTGATTCGTTAAAGATGGGTTCCAACCGTGCTGATAATTCCCATAAAGCATCGTTAGCCATGCTTTACTGGTTGCTATGCCAACTCTTGTGGTAACCAGGGAGCTAGTTAGCGGTCTCTCTCCTTTTCTTCTGTCTTTTATTCATTTGTATTTACAGTATTCTGAAGAAACGTATAATACCCTTGAAGACATTCTCATATTGTATTTATGAGTATTTCGGTGAGCCTCATACCTATTACATCCCTGTCATACCCATAACCACAGAAGAACGCCCTCTTGGTCATCATCACTATCCTCTAGAGTGCATCCTATCTTAAAAACCCATCTTGAAAGTGAAATGTACGGATGTTGAGGATAGACTCTATCTTGTTTCCATGCAGTCTGGTATTGCTTGTATTTTTCCCCATCTATTTTGGACCATTTGTTTGTTTCGTCTCTGGTTCTAACTGTTTAGGCAACAATATGACACCGCCAGATTGATCTGTTGGGTCAGAAGGTTAGTCTAACCCATGCTACTACATTGAGATACTGAGCGTGACCATGATGGTAAACAGGGAAACACACAATAAGTGATGTCACCAAGCGTATGAATCACCTCTGACTGTGAAATTACTTTTTTGTGTTCTGGTGCGAGAAATATTGCTGATTGCTCACCGTCCCAGTGGTTGTGATTCATATTGGGCTAAATTGTTTGAATAGGGCTGGGGAGAGATGACTGAATAAAATGTAGAGAGAAGGCACTCAGGCTCATGAGCTGAAAAATCATCAGCCGTGTTCCTGTACAGCACAAATAACCATAATCTCATGGCACTGGCCACTGTAATTGTTTCTTAATTTAGTTAATTTCCCAATCACAGGCCATTTCAAGGAAACTCTTCCACAGTCTTCTCAGAATATCAATAGCTCAGGTTTAATCAGATATTTTTGTTTTGACCAAAAGCAGACATGATGCCTAATCCCAATCACACATCAGTTGTGGCAATGAGGCAAAAACTGTATTTTTGAAATCCACTGTATAATTAAATCACTATGAATGCATGTATGTCATCATAAATGTGCACACTTGGGGAGGATGTTGGCTTTTGTGCCTTTTGAAAGACAGAAATCCCACATCAATTATGAGTGCTTGGTGTCGGCCACATAGGCCATGTTACTCGGGGACCATCTGTGGCTCTTATCAGTTTCTAATCAAAACGTGACTCTGAGCTGAGGGGGAGAGGGAGAAAGAGAAGAGAAAAAAGCACAATCAGTGTTTCCATTCCACCTCCATATTTCCTCTTTCTCTCCCTCCTCAGCCACTGGAGGCAGGGCATTAGAGGCCAGGGCCGAGTTTCTCAAAACAATCATAACCCTAGGATCATCTTTGTTCCCTTGTCTTAGCAAGTATGTTCTTAGTATTAAGATGCTATTCAGAGCCTGGTATTGGGCGAGCCAGGATGCAAGAAGTTGACCCTTTCCCACGTAGTCAAAGACATTGTCTAAACTCATTCATAGAAAGATAGCTGCCAATCGTCACCCATTTTTGTCTGATGTGTGATGTAAGATTGATAGAATTACAGACATTTAAATCTGCCTAACGGTGAACATGTTGAGCTTAAACACACTTTGAAACAGCAGTGACAGGTTCACCTCAGCATAGCTCCCTTTAGTGAGAGGGAGCGTGACTAATTTACCAAGTAAGTGCTACCACAGTTCTATTTATGGGCACAATTTGCTTTGCATCACAAAACAATCTTGTTTAGAGGGCAAACACTGCAATAAAGCCAGAACACTAGAGCCCTAAAAATAGAAACAATGGAATGAATTCAATAAAGCAGGAGGCGCTCTGTTAAGCTTCCCCTGTTGTGAGTCATAAGTGTTAGTTTTGTGTCTTGGTGACGTGGGCGGATGCGTGGGTGAGATTGGGGGAGAGTTGACGGGAAGGCAGCAGATGCAAAGCTGGTGTTCCCCAAGAAACTTGTCATCCCCTCAGTTTCAGCAGCATTCAGTTGGTTGTTGCTACGAAACGACAAAGGAGATGACACCCTGAGCAAACACACACACACACACACACACACACACACACACACACACACACACACACACACACACACACACACACACACACACACACAAAGACTGTGACGTTTTTACACATCCAGGGGAATCTTTTGTTATTCAGGAACAATTTGAATGTCTTGCCCACAATCTCAGACACAAAGAACGTTATTTTAAAGCCAAACTAGTGTCATTTTACTTTACAAGATAACTGAGCGCTATGGTTAACACGTAGTTATCACACATTTATTATCTGTGCCATGTTTCTTTCAGTGGCTTTATCTCAAAAAAATACCTGTGCTTCCATCTAAAGCGGTTTAGTAAATGGCATATGAAGACGAATAGGGAATGATGAGGCTTTCATGGCAGTTGGGTGATCAGAACAACACTGATGTTCCCACTGTGCTTTCTCTCTCCCTCGCTCCTCATGTGTTGCTATGGGATTGGGGAAGACAGAGCTTGGGAGCTGTCATGCTCTTTATAATGCTCCATGCACTCTACCTCTGGCATTTCCTCTGGTATTTCCAAATTGCCAGGCCATTCAGTCTAGACAACTGTGTCATTACCAAAAAGGCATCATAACCACACTGGAGAAGGTAATATCTCACACAATTGTGTTAATCGTACTCAAGGTTACAAGTGACACTGATACTGCCACAATGAGGAGATCATTTACATTTAAAGTCCGGTTTATCCTGTGCTTCTCTTGATGTCACAGCTACCATCTGTGGAGGACCTCCTTTTGTTTTGTTTGAATTGGGAACGCAAAATGGCACAGTATTTTGAGACGTGAACCACAAGTGAACCATGAATAAAGACACTGGGATATGCCATCCTGACATTTCCTGTCAGTTCCAGAAGGGTGTAAATCTGCCAATAAATATCCTCTGTGACACATTTTCTCCAACACCTGCTCTGCTGCTCTGCAGGTTTATGAGAATGATAGCTACTGGAGCAATCTCTCTTCCCTTGGTTTCACTTCAGCTCAGCTGCAGCTCAGAATTACCCCCCCTACTGCAGACACATTTGTCAGATAGATTGATCAAAGCCAAAGCCATAACAATGTTCTTGCCCAAAGTGAAACCTCATCACTTATACAGCACGAGGGAGTTGTCGCTCCATGAAGGGAAACATTTTAGATCGACAACTAAACAGCAATTCCTACGATCACATTCTGCAAGGGAGGAAAATACAAAAGTAACCAATGATCTTGTACCTTGACAGCCTCTGGGCAGCAAGGGAAAACTTCTAGGACATTGGAGAGACGTTCCTGTTTTCAATAACGGGTCTACTTATAAAGAGCTTCCAGCACCCTAAGGAGACAGTGATGAAAAGCTCTGAGGCTAAGGGAGATGGAAGAGCCCTGCTGACCAGTCAGTATGACAGACACTCTACCTGTTGGCGTGTTTGTTGCTTCACTGCCACTTATCATAGGGCAAGAACCTGGCTGGAACCACTGCCCCATGTAATGGTTTTGGAGATGACAAAGGACAGAGGCGCTGCTAATGAGGCACATCTCACCACTTTATAAGGATGCAGGATTTTCATTTGATTTCACTCAGATTTGGGGAGGAAAGGTAAACCACATATTTTAGACCTAGGACACCATCACTGTCTAATCAACATTTATGAAAATTTATTTTCCATAGCATGATGTACGCCTGGATAGGATAGGCCTACCAAACCCTCCAGGGGCCTTAGAGCCATTACTTATTCCATAACTCACAGACGCATATTAACCAGCTTTAAACCTTTAATACATGTTTCCTGATGATGAAAATGTGTCAGTGTCACTTTAAACTAAAGGTCTATATTTATAGTTAACAAAGCCCCATTTTGACACAGAGCCCTATTAATTGAGCTCTCCACAGACATCTCCCTGCATCTAAAATAGGTAGGAAGTTCATAGTGGAGGTGAAGAGGGACAAAGTAGGCCAAGGACTCACACAGAAAATAGATTCTGACTCACTGAGGGGCCAGATCATCTTGGGTGTTCGAGGTAAAGAGTAGAAGGAAATTAGAAAGAATGTGGGTTAACAATAATCCTAGAGATTATACGCCTAGAAGTACAGGCCCCCCATGGTGTGATGAAGTGGAGAGGTTCTACATACTGTCTGGTAGGATTTTACAGTTGAAAGATGGTGACTTGATATTCCAGGCATATAAAATGTATCTGGTGATGACTGGCCTTATATGAAAGCTAGCCTTAAGTGGTCAAATGTTGTGAAATATTAAATGGCCTTATGCCCCCCATCCCACCTTCTTTATGACTCTCATGGCTGTTCTTAGACCTCTGCATCAGATGCACTGACAATATAATAACCCATCTTGAATAACTAATAATTCCTGTAGAAAATGCAGTGTAAGTTATGACAAGCAAAATAGCTGTATTGCTTGTGCTTCATTTCAGAGCTGAAACCCCCCAAAAAACAACTACTGACAGCATGCAAAGTTGCTCACTAATTGATATATGAAAGAATTACACAATTTCTTTGGAGCTCCTGCATTGCCACCTGGTGGTAATCTATTGGCACTGCATGGATGCAAAAAGGCAAGCTGTACTCAATGTAAATTAACTGTCCTTGCAGTCCAAAAACAGTCATGATTTCAAAACATCAGCCCATCTTTATTTACAATTCATAACATGACAAAATGTATGGTAAGAAACATACAGGTGTTGGTGGGCTCAACCCTACAGAAAGGAAATAGGGTGACATAGGCTCAAACTAGAAAAGAGAAATGGTAGAAATGCAAAACAAGGCTAATAAATTCGAATTCTCAGTGAAAAATCCCTCCATCAACTGTATTTTTTCTCAGTTTAGTAACAGGACTAGTGATCCAGTTGCTAGTCTCCTCTGTATACAGTTCAACGTCTCAAGTCTATAGACATATCCTCATTCAATGAATCATGTCTACATGCTATCTTGACATTTACAACTTGGCAGTATCCATCTTTCTGAAACGCTCAGCTATTATTTTATACTTTTTTCCACTTCCACCTACAATGAGGAAATGAATATAATGAGAACAAGACCAAAGAGTAATTAGAGGGCCATTCCTAACAACAACATAGACTCCAATGCAGACAGCAACAGACAGGTTGGCACATTCTTCTTCAATCCAGATAACTTGGAAGGAACACCTCTTTCACACTGAAAAACAACACTAAAAGGGTTCCCTGTGTTCTAAGCATAAACATAATAATTCAAACAAGAGTTAGAGTAAGAGTGACATGGGTGGAGCTAAAAGTGACATGATAAGAGCAATTCATTTGTGAGAACGGTTATTTCTGACAAAGAAAATCAGCAATGACACAAGTGGTTCTTAACAGTCATTCAATTTATGTTTGTGCAGTGAAAACATTGGCGGCTTAAAGGTTTAGGAGTTCAATGGAAGGGGCAAATTGAGGGGAAAACGCAGGCAGGCAATGAGGGGATGGGCTGATAAAAACAAACTCATGGCACTTTATCCAATAAACATATGGGAATAAAACCAGGCATTGGAACAGGCAATAGTTTTGTGGTAAGGCGTCAACTGGAGAATTAATCAACATCATCATCAACACGAGTCACATAAGTGTCATACACATGCTTTGACATAACTCTGTATACAGAATTATGTAAAAGCACACACACACACACACAAAGAGTTCAGAGCTTGTCTGTCCGAACCGAAGTCACCTCTGCCACGTCACATGAAATCAGCAAACATTGTACAGGTGGTTTTGGCTACCCATTTCCAAGAGACACACATTCTACACCATAGGAAAATCTATTTGTATTTAAAAAGACCTGCACACGTTTGTCTCTGGTGTTGTCTTTAACAGATATACAAACAGGGGCAAACAATGATGGGCACAGATTTCAATCACACACTTTACAGTTATATTCATTTTGCCAAAAGTATTCCATGCTATTATGCAACATACAATTCACTCTTCACACTATGTCATCAATGTATTCTTGCTCTGTTTAACCTGGATGTCAAAAATCTTTGCCCTGTGGTTCAGTGACTATCAAGCTATATGTTAATCACAAAATAAGGACAGGCATAACGTGACCTGTCCAGTGGAGTCCTGTTTTGAACAGGAAAGAGAGAGTAACAGATATGATACTGTGCAGAGCATTTGCAAACTCAGTACTGTAATGCAAATAAGTTACTTTTCCCATACACACTGTAATAAGCTACAGTACATCACTGTATGCACCCTAGAGTTTTCTTATTTGTACATAAAATATGTTCAAGTATGTTAGAGGACCTTTTTTTTTACATGATTGAAAAAAAACAAATCTCAAAAAAGGTTTATTTGCATCTCTTCTGTTGAAAGTTCAAAAGCTTGTCAGATAATATGCTCCTTAAACAAAACAGCCTGCACACAGGGCAAGTCATTAGACAGCAGTGGAACCAGTCTGTTGAGTTATTATTCAAAATTAATATTAACATAAAATAATCCTGTCACTGTGATGAAGCTTCTTTCAGAGAGAGAGACTGAATTCAATATGCAGTGCGGTGGTGAACTGTTGATTTGTTATCAAGAGTAGGCCATTTCCCCTTCCATTACACCAGCACAGAGGAGTGAAGTTCAGATTTGGTTTTGAATGTCTGGGACTGAGTTTTTATTACATCTGGTATACAGCTTTTGCCTTCGGTCGGTGGAGCTAGGTTGGGTCTCCATGGGTACACATTCCACAGGCAAAGGCCTGATAAAAAGCAGAGAGAGAAAAAACAACAACAAAGAAACCATGAGTAACCTAAGACATTTTGCCACTGAATACATAAGAAACGCTAACCTAGCACTTGCTCTCAACAAATCACCCCATTTAAGAGACTGGGGGGGGGAAACTGTTAATTATATGCAAAGCTTTAAAAAATCCTCTCAAAAGATTAAAAAACAACAACAACTTGATATGCCTAGATTAAAAACAGCGTGTTGAAGGACCTAGCCAAACACCATCCAAACAATGCTATTGTCCTGTCCTGACTTACATGGAGCAGCAGGATCGGGTAGCCGTGAGAAACAAGGGATCAAGCTACTTCCGTTTCACAGGAGCGATATCTTCTTCCTTCAGGGTAAACTTTTTCCTAAGAGCTTCTGAAATCAGAGTGGCTGAGTCCTCCTCTCTCAGGGACGTACAGCCTCTGTTGTACCTGCAACGGCACGTACAAGACAATACAGGCTGTCACTGAATGATATAAAGGGTTGATTAAGGTGGCAAAAAATATTGTGATTATATATATTAAAGGAGAAGTTCGGTATATAGCATTATAAGCCCTGTTATAATGTTATTTACGATCATATACAACGGTACATATCAACATTTTGACGAACTGTGCATTCTTGAGAAAACTCATGCTCATGTTGCTCATGTCACAGCTACACAATGGATCTGGATGTGCATATAGAAACACCTTCAAAAAACACCATAAACTCTCGTTTTCAAAGACGGGAAACTCACCGAGTGGTCACTGGTGTCTTCTTGTAATTTAAGTTTACGTTTAAAACATGTTCTAAATAACCGTTTAAAGATTTATAGAACTATTTTCAGTCGCAGCAGTACAGCTATACGTTTGTAAACTTCCGCTTGAAATTTTGGGAGGTCTTTGTTTGAAGGCTACCAGGTTGGGGTTTGTTGTCATTGTATTTTATTATTATTTTGCTAAATTAGTGTACGTTTATGCGACTGATCCCTTCACTGCGAGCGCACAAGACCGCTAGCTAGCAGGACAGTGA
>OMLI01089024.1:0-10707 GCA_900302605.1 Rondeletia loricata | reverse complement strand
GGATGGAACTGTCCCAACACTGGAGCTGGATGTACGGACGATACGAGTCAAACTGCTGTCAGAGAATTTTCCAGAAACTAAAATCTGATTGCCTTGATAACTTGAGAAATCAAAGCAGAGTGACTTGATTTTTTTTGCCGTTTTCACACATACATGGATCTTATCTGGATGAATGTAACAGTTGCCAAATCCGGACACACACTCTTTGATGTGGTTTCCACATATTTTTGTTCCGAAAGGCAACTGACAGGAAATTATACATATTTGAGAAGCTAAATATGAAATGTCATACAAGTATCAAAGTGCGTGTGTCCAGATTTGGTCACTTTTACGTTATATCTCAATCATTTCTTTATATTTTAATATTTTTGTGCAGTGATCCCAAATTAATGGTCTACTGTGTATTGTGCACTGCTTGGTATGAGCCAGTACTTAAAGTTTAGTACTCTGAGTGGATATCAGCAGTGAAAAGGTGATGTTGGTGCATCCCTCCATAGTACTGAGAATATCTGAGATCCATATGAGTCAGTGGAGCAGTGTGAGTATGGTGCTTCTGGGAAACCGAGCTCACGATGGGAAACCTGCACTGCCTGGCACAGGGGCATTGTGGGTAATTCACAAACTGAAGACACACACAAGCACTTTATTCAAACCAGACAACCACAATACAAACACACCTCGGGATCAGAGCCGTAGATTCGGGACAATCCACCCTAAAACCGATTTCACGTATTGCTGCCGTTGGACGAAAAAACACATATCTGCAAAATGTTGACTTTTCAAGAATGAGGAAATGAACGCTCGTTTTGTCATTGACGTACATCCATTTTTTACATTTTCACAATGGGGTTTCACAGGTTTCAAGCACCCGAGGGTCATGAAACTCACGAAACTCCTAATTCACTGTCATCTCTCAATTCACGTAAGAAAAAGAAACTAACACCAAAATTGCAGTGTGTGGTTTTTCTCTAATAGCAGCAACATATTATTCCTATGATGTTGGACAGTTTAGTCCAGAATCGTGAACTTGAACAAGTCTTTCCCAAAGCTGGAAACAAGCAAACCAAGATTGTCTTGATGATGCCATTGAGAGGCAAATCTTTGAGCTGCTCCATTGACAATGAATAGGAAATTAACTCTTAACTTTTTGCTTCAAAGTGTTAGTATAGCAATAACACCCGAGAGGGCGTTCTTTACTGTGACGCAGTCGACACGAGGTGCAGACAAAATACTGACAAAGATACTGGAAAGATTTCTTCAATGTAGCGTACATAGATACGAGAATAAAACCAGGAGAAAACAAGAAAGATCGCTAACTAGCTGCCCGGTTATCACAAGAGTTGGAATAGTAACCCGTGTCTTTGATCGGTCAGATTGCTTGGAGGAAACTTCCTGTTCTTTAATATATTTTCTCTAGGAAATGATTGAAAAGTGCCTTTAAACGTTTCTGTTCCAGCCGTTATATTTCTCTGTGTATCAGACTCAGTATTGGGGTCTTGTCCCCTAAATCAGTAGGACATGGTGTTGGTGTCCCAGAGGAATCATGTTATGGGAGAACAGTAGCTTTCCTATAGTTGATCTTTGTGTGTGGGGCCCGTAGGGTTCCTGCTGTCCTGTGGTACATTTAAAGTGTTCTATTCCAAAACAATATATATCTATTTTGGGGAGAAAAGACATTACCACATTCAATATCATTCATCTTTCAATATCTCTAAAATATAGAGGCTCCAGTGTATAAGGCGTGACTGTATCCAGGACCAGCAATTTCTACCCTCATCTAAGTACCATCATTTGATTTCACTTGAGTGCTATCAATCATTTTGTAAAAGTAGGTATCAAATTTGTCAAATTGACCTGATTCCCACGGCGACCATTTTGAACTTATTTCACACCCGGGGTGAGAAACTCTACCCGGATGATTGGCATATATACTGGGAGTTTCAAAAGTAGGTATACCATTTTTAATAATAATAATAATGAAAAACAAAGCTGAATAATTTTTGTAATTTTTTGCTATTTAGTCACGCAATTGTCACATTTCAGCCAAGACCTAAAGTGTACCAGGGAACAGGAAAATATGAAATAATTAATAATGTATATCAAACTTACTTTCATTATCGTGAGGGAAATTTATTTTCTTTGTAACATCCGTACATGTCATCTGCTTTTCTAAGTGGAATCAGATCACACAACTGATATCCCAAATAAAAACACTATAGTTAGTTAGATATATATATATAATAGATTTTGGTAGTAAGGTTTTGGCTAGCTGTTTTTGTGATACCCAGCTCTGATTGGATGCTCAGTACTATACTCCTGTCTCTGTGGGGTTTAGAATGAAAGAATAGCATTTGCACACAAGTATCTCATGTGAGATACTATGATACTATGTCTTCACGTACATCCGTGCTGTTACAGAGGCAGGTCGCTAAATGTGGAGGTGTTGCTGATGGATGTTTATCTATACTTGCCCAGTATGCTGGGTCGGGTGGTGTCAGTGTTGTGTCGACCATTCAGTTTTATTTTGTTCTGTGAGGTGAGATGTCTCTTGAAGCCCCTTAGGGTTTTTTATTTATTTTTTATCTCACCTGTATCTCATTGTATCGTTTTTTATCACTTCATTTATGTTTTATCTTTGTGCAAGCTAAATACATTAAACAAAAGAAAATGTAATTTTGATGGTTAGGCTTCTCCAAAGCGGCACACATTTCAGGAAAAATAACTTGTTTCCTGAGATTTCCAAATGATTACTGTTTTGTAGAAAAAGATCTGGTGGCTCATATCTTAAAATACATCTCATTATGTGCTTTACTTTCAGTTTTCTTCAGAAAATTTAACCTTTTCTAGTTATAATAAATGTTTGAGAACCAGGGACTTCATAGAAAAACTACTGAATTTTGTATTGCTCTGACCTGTGCAAGTTTGATATTTGATCAAATCCCTTTGACAGTCTCTCCACATCACCTTGGCTCTTATAGCTGTTAGTCATGTCAGTGTAGCTTTGATTAGTTTGTGACTGTATTGGCTCCTTCAGCTTTGATCTGATGCATTTAGCTGCAATTAGTGAATATCCTAATGCTGTGAGAAAATACTGTTTCATGTAAATGTTTATTTACTGGGTCAATTATGCAATAATGTTCAGCATTTTGTGTTTAATTAGTTAGGTATTCAAATAACGTGTTTTCTTTACGTCATGAGTGGAGAAATCTGTTGGTTTATCACTTGGTGTAAACGTTTTCTTTAACTACTTCAGAACATCGTTGTTCCTGATGCACTTTCAGACCCGCAAATAAAGTTGAGGCAACACTTTATTGAGTTTCTCTGAGTATTTTTTGGAACACAACATGGTGGCGTGATGATTGTGCTGTAGAAGGTAGAGTGTGCTTCAATTCATTGCTGATGTTTTATGGTATAGTATATATAGGACCTATTGCTGCCTTCAAGTGCTGTCGGAAATATTGTAGCTCTGAGCTGAGTGCACATGAACGACCCAACAAAGAGCTAAATACAACTGGGGAAGTAGGGATTTTCTATGATACCTGCTTCCTGAGATGTGACGTTTAGGAAGTGCAGAGCATGGAGGCTCAACAACTGATGGTAAAAGAGATGTATTGTATAAGTTAAGTGCCGACCCCATCAGATTAGGTTTGGCAAACAATACTTAAAATTGCTCAATGTACAATTATTGAAGATGGACATGATACTATGCACATTTGTATGAGTGGGCAAATTTACAATGAAATTACAAATTGATGTAACCTTGGCGGCGCTTGGCATGTTCTCTGTGTGCAGCTTGATTTCTAAAACGAGGCAACAGTAAACATGTCGTCCCTGTAGTTGTAGCGCTCTGCTGGAACGCAGCGGTGAGATGCATCATTCCCCCAAGTTTCATCCAAATCTGATTAGCAGTGCTTTTTAAGATATCGTGTGTGACGGTCAGACAAACAAACAAACAAACAAACAAACAAACAAACAAACAAACAAACAGGTGGAGGCTGATCCATAGACCCCACCTTGATTTCATTGAGGGGGGAAATAAAACAACAACCTAAAAACGTATTATTTCCAACACTCCAAAAGCACTTGAATGCACCGACAAGTGAGAACAGGAGTTTACGAGGAGCACCTGAAGGCAGCATCACTCAGTCTCACCTGGTATTGATTGATTGGGCTGATTGGGCTGAGAGCTGATCATGTGGAGGAGGTGTATATCAGTAGACTGTGTTCCCTCTTTAGGACTGCAGACATGAAGCGGACATGTCTCTCTGTGTTGTTGCTCTGCTTCACCATCCAGAGAAGTGAAGGAGAGTCCCACCCCAAGCCGTCCTGTCCCTATCCTCCGTCCCAGTGGTGTCGCTCCCTGGAAATAGCAATAGAATGCAAAGTGAGTAGATTGAACCTGCTGTCATCTATCTGCAGCATCAGGACACTTTATTTACATCCAGAGTGACTTACAGTGAGTGTTGTAGGAGAATACACTTCAATTTTAAGATCACCAAAATTACCAGCAACCCAACAAATGTGGAGGTTCCGGCCTGATAATATTCCTGCCACCTACATTGGAGGAACGCATTACAGCTAACGGTGTTTCAAACCTGTTCAATGTAGGTGGCAGTAGTGAGTAAATACAGCGCTTCGCCGTGAAAATGTAGAAGAGAAGCTCGCTGCTGTGGATATTTGCTATTTATGTCCAAAAAAGTGCTTTTTAGACAGGGGGGGTATTGCCATCATGGAGAATATTCTTTCATCGTTCGAAAACCGTCTTCACTTCGGTGAGTAACTAAAGTATATTACTTATAGAGACTGAAGAGCAGACCTAGTGATTTGCGTTACTAGGGAAGTGAATGGTCAGTGACAGGGCGCTAGTGAGACGAGAAATGCATATTACGGAAAAACCTCACTAACGCCCTGGACCAGAGCTAGCTTTATTGTATCCCCCGGCAACAACTCGGGGGATTCTATGGATCAGCGATCGTCACGCGTCCGCCGCCGCAGATATACACATTTTAAAAGGTAATTGTTTGTTATTCCCAAAACACTGAACATTGTCTTTCATCATGAATTCAGTCAAAGATTCCCTTCTTCTTCTGAACTTAAATGAGAATCATGCTTTAGAAGTTGAGCGCCAGAGGTTCTGCCTTTCCCAGGAAACAGCATGTGACTGCCAGCAGCTCACTGAATGTCTGGGTCAGATACAGGAGTCTGGACCGTTACCGTACGATGAGTTTTAAGATGACTGAAAGCTGGTCTAGGTTTTATCATGCGTCACAGGCTTGTGGTTCACCAAGCTTCAATTAACTGTTCTGTTGATTCTCCCCTTGAACACAATGGGGATCTGGCCTGCTGTTTATCAATGGACCAGGTGCATAAAAATGGCAGCCTCCTTCTGACAGTCTTCTTTTATAAAATACGTTTTATAAGTAAATTGGTCTGATTTTGCATATCTAACCCATTGTGTAACATGTTCAAGTGTTACTGTATGTGTGCTTATAGTGATTACTGCCTAGTAAGAATTTGTGTCACTCCTGCACCCATTCTTGTCGTTAGGGTTAGGGTTCTATTCCATTTTATAGAAAGTTTCTTTTTAATCGTGTGTAGGTTCAGAAGCAGTGTAAGGAGCTGAACGCCACCAGGCACGACCCGGCTGTTCCTCCAGTTGAAGTCGTCCTGTACTATGAGACTCTGTGTCCAGATAGCATAGCCTTCATCACCCAGCAGGTCTTCCCTACCTGGACCATGCTGCAAGACATCATGACCATCACCCTGGTCCCCTATGGCAACGCTAAGGTACGATAACTCTGGTCCCCTATGGTAGGGCTAAGGTACGCTAACCCTGGTCCCCTATGGTAGGGCTAAGGTACGCTAACTCTGGTCCCCTATGGTAGGGCTAAGGTACGCTAACCCTGGTCCCCTATGGTAGGGCTAAGGTATGCTAACCCTGGTCCCCTATGGTAGGGCTAAGGTAGGCCAACTCTGGTCCCCTATGGTAGGGCTAAGGTACGCTAACCCTGGTCCCCTATGGTAGGGCTAAGGTACGCTAACCCTGGTCCCCTATGGTAGGGCTAAGGTATGCTAACACTGGTCCCCTATGGTAGGGCTAAGGTATGCTAACCCTGGTCCCCTATGGCAGGGCTAAGGTAGGCTAACCTCATCTGCTCCCATTCTTACGCATTTAATGTAGTTGGTGTAAATCTTTAGTCTACTGTCAAACAGAACATATTTTCTGCTTTATGTGGTCCTGTTACATTTTGTCCTGCACCAAGTACAAGTCCTGTATTATTTAACTGTTTAGTAATGTGTAATGTAATTAACCAAGTCAACTTCCTGGTTAGAAAGCCCTACTAAGAATCGAGATTCATCCTTGTTTTTCCTTCTAGGAGCTTCCGTCAGCAAAGTCTTCCTTCACCTGTCAACATGGAGAGCCTGAATGCCGCGGGAACATGATTCAGGTTTGCATGCTGACTGCTTCATCACCTGTAGCACGAGTGCATTTTCTAAAACAAAAATCGAATCACTTTGGACTTGTACTCTGTTCCTCAGGCCTGTATCATCCATTCAGCGGGCCACTCCGCGTTTCAAATCATCTACTGCATGGAATCAGCAACCAACGTTCTCAACGCTGCTCAACCTGTGAGTATCGGAAAAAAAGCTCTCCACTGACCCTTGACAAACTTGTTTTACAAAACCTACAGTGGTATTGGAAATTTGTGAACCCAGGTTTTGGGGCCGTTGCTGAATAAATGTATCTGATCATTCTAATAAATATAAAGGATGATAAAAGGTAGGCTCAACTCATGTATGTACCAGACAGCATACAGGTGAAGCGACTTCAGACTACTTCCGTCTTCACTGAAAGATCCAGACGTATCTTTTAAATAAGAAAAAAAAAAAATCCGTTTTGCACATGCATAGTATGGTAATATTGTAATTTTATACAGTTGTATGCGTCCCGCCCCTACGCACTTGCACATTAGCAGACAAGGGTTTCTATAGGCTGGAATAGCGTGTGCGTTATCTTCCTTCGTTCCATCTTTGTATGTACGCTGTACGGATTATTAAACGGTTTAGTGTCTCTTTAGAGTCAAACCACAAATATTGACCAAGTCATTGGCCTCAGAACTGGAGCTGGTCCCAGGCCGTCCTTGAAAATAAGAATTCGTTCTTAAGTGACCTGCCTGGTTAAATAAAGGTTAGATAAATAAATAAATATTAGGTAAAATCTCCTTCAACAGTTGTAACTTAACAGAATGTAAAACAATTTTTAAAGTCGCCCTTTTGGCTGCTCTGCCTCACACTGTAAATGGATTCTCCACCTGTAGGGTTTCCTCTTCCAGGATTTCCAATATAATCTTTCTAGGGCATTAAGAGAAAATGTACTGTAGTCCCATATTTCTTGGTACGTTATCTGCACCGATCACCTGGTCAAACTCTGGTTACATATAAAAAAGCTTGGTGAAAACATCACATTTCTTCAAATCCAAAATGTATGTGTCTTGTTGGTAATGTCTGCTCTGTCCTCTTGGCTCAGTGTCTGCAGGTTTACGCCCCTGCAGTGTCGTGGTCCAGCATCGACTCCTGTGTGAAGGGAGATCTGGGCTACAATCTGATGCACACCAACGCCATCATGACCCAAGCTCTGAGTCCCGCCCACACCCACATCCCCTGGGTCACCTTCGATGGGGTAAAACACCGCTGGGACCAAGGACGCGTTACTTGTGACAGAGGGATATATAAACTGCAGATTGGATTAGTTATGCAAACATTTATCTGAGGCAGAGCTGCTCTGGAGGCAGAAATAATCTCATTGGTTGAGTTCAACCTCAGTGGGCGGAGTCAAAGAACCACAGTTTCTCTGAGTGCAAGTTAGCTAACTGGCAAAGTTGAATGGCAAAGAAGGAACTCTGGTCAAAATATAGATTAAAAATATAAATCATGAGCAATTACTTATTTTTTTCATTCATTCATGACCATGACATCATGATGTTGGAACATCAGCTAGCTAGCTAACTAGCTAACCTAGCTAACTTAGTATGGATAGATTGTATTGTTTCAGTTAGTAGAGCGCTAGGCTTCATAATATTATCTTCCTCCTCTCTTACCTCTTGTCTTTTTCACTGAGCTTCAGTCTAATGTTACTTAGACAGAAAAACTGGTTCTTTAGCTCCGCCCACTGAGGTTTAACTCAACCAATCAGATCATTTCTGCTTCCAGAGCAGCTCTGCCTCTGAGAAATGTTTGTAGAGCTAAAACTCAAATCTGTATATAAGTGAGATTGATGGTGAGGTGGGAAACGAAGATGTTGTGTGCTAAGTTACTGTAGTGGAGGCCTGCTGGATCGCTTTACAGCACAAAACAGGAAGAGGGCGCTGTTCTTCCAGCAGCTAAAGCTTTGAGTTTCTGGTGTCGTTGTAAATATGCGACGTACACCTCGACTCACTGAGCCTTCAGGAGCCTGGAGATATTTTGGTCTATGGCCAAGAGACTTTTCATCGGTGTACATAATGCATGTAAAGTTCCTGATGAACCCAGAGGGCTAGGTGGTTTTACATGACAGTTCTGTACAAGGTTGTAATAGATTAAAGATCATATGTTCTGTTACAGGAATACACAGAGGAGAATGAGGACAAGGCAATGTCGTCACTTTTCCATTTGGTGTGCCAACTCTACAAGGTGAGAATCACTTCACTGTTTTCTTTCCTCTTTTTGTGTGTGTGTGTGTGTGTGTGGGGGGGGTGGGGGGTACGGATCACAGTTACTCAACAAAATTATGATCAGAAACGTAATACACGGCTATACCCCAACTCAGTAATGTATTCTGATTACTTTCAGATTACTTTGCCATATTTGAGGTATAAAAGTTCTGGTACAGATAAAAAAAGGGAACAATTCCAAAGATCAGGGAGTTTGTCAGGTTTGCATACAAACACATTTTCTTCTGTGCCACATAAAGACTCATTGGCCCTCCTGAGTTTCTCACTTTCAACATAACAAAGTAGTTAGCCATGTGTTTCAGTACTGTGGTACTACAGTGTGTCATGTGTGTCTCTATATGTATTACGTTAGTTATCAATAGTACCTGCATCAAAGCAACCGAGACACTTTCCTCCACATTTTTTGGACTTGGCCAATGAAGTGATTCTGATTCGTACAATATTTGATATTCAATAAATTGTAAGTTTACTGTCACATGATGGGATGGGATTGTGATATGAATGTTGTTTCTCTGCAGGGTGGGAAGCCGCCCGCCTGCACCGGAGCACCGGTCAAACTGGACTGGAGCTGATGCTGAACATCAACACCAACTTCAGAACGTCGTTCCTCCCTGTAGCTCTGTAGAAATACAGGAGATTCTAACGAGTGTAAAGTTCACAGGATGTTAACTAACAAGTGTTCAACTATTAAAGTCCATGCAAACTTATTTTCTTGTTTTGCTTTCCTACCCTTTATTCCCTTATTATGTTTTAGGTTATCGCTGCTGTCGGATGAAAACCACGTATGTGCAACACGTTTAGTTTTTCTGTGAGGAAGAAGTTATACAGTCGGGTTTTAAAACTTTTCCCCCTCCATTACACTCTAACATGATTTTCAAGATCAGGTTTGAAAGTGGCTCAAATCTGACACAAATCTAATAAATGATACAAGCAATTAAAGTGTCTCCTTTTCCTCCATACTCACAAACAATACTGGAAGAGTTTTTCCAAAATCTAAAGGATGAAATCTGTCATACGTTAACATAACTTAAGTTATATACTCTTCTTACCATCATTTTGTGCCATTAAAACATTTAGTAAGATTGTGTCTGATTTTTTTTGTTGCCATTTGTTCTACTGTTCCTGATTCCATCCTTTGAAAAGTACCATTCCATGTTTATGTTTGAAGCCTGAGTCTAGCCATTTAAATATGTACTTTGTCAATGTTTCATGTACATGATCTCATCCCCAGAGGGCGAGTCAGCACCATCTGTTGAAGACATGTTTCCAGCTCTCTCCATCTTCCTATGAATTGGTGGTGTGAGCATACATGCATTATGGATTTGTGTTAGTTTATGTACAAGGGGTAAAGGGGAATCAGCTGGCATCATCACTTTAAATATCCACACAATGTTTTACACAAAATTCAATATTTAAACATTAGGTAGCAAAAAGTGAAAGTTGGTTTGAACCTATAACATGAATTCTGACACTTTCCCCCTGTTCATAAGATAGGAATACTAAGAACTTCCTTTCATTCATAAACATAAAACTAAGGAGACATGTGAGAACAGTGTGGACAGTCTCTCCAAACTGGCAGATGATTGATTGATTGATTGATTGATATGATTAGAAAATGTCCTTTGGTCACTCTAGTCCTCTGAATGAAACGAGAAAGGGTTAGGTTAAGGGGGTAAACGCTGGGTTAGGGTTAGACAGACAGACAGACAGACTTCATTCAGACAGACAGACAGACTTCATTCATTCATACAGACAGACAGACAGACAGACAGACTTCATTCATTCATTCAGACAGACAGACAGGCAGACAGACTTCAGACAGACAGACATACTTCATTCATTTATTCAGACAGACAGACAGACTTCATTCATTCAGACAGAGAGACAGACAGACAGACTTCATTCATTCAGACAGACAGACAGACAGACAGACAGACATACATACTTCATTCATTCAGACAGACAGACTTCAGACAGACAGACAGACAGACAGACA
>OMLI01089022.1:0-10483 GCA_900302605.1 Rondeletia loricata | reverse complement strand
CTGGCTGACACACTCGCACTCGGAGACCGCAAGACATTCTTTCAAATCGATGCCGTGCTGCCTTAAATGTTTGGTCAGATTTGAGGTGCAACCTGCCTTGCAGCTAATAAACTTCCCACATTTACTGCACTTAGCCTTGTCGTTGCTTTTTTTGACATAGTGAAGCCACACTTTTGGCCGTTTACCGCGGTCCATCTTTCACACTGCTGCTGTGACACCGCTAGCTCGTATCAAAACAAATGGACACGGACACCAGGCGCTGTTGCGTTGATGCATGACGTAGACAGGTCCTGGCAGATTAAAAACAAAAAAAACATCCCGGCAGGTAGCCGCCACGTCCTTGCAGACATATAGCCTTTGTTTGCAATAATAAAGATTTATATCTCTTTTAAGAACCGATAAGCAGAACCGAAATACAACTTTCTTTTACGGGTACCAGGTACTCTGCATTTTGGATTCGGTTCTAATTTGGAACCGAGTTTCGGTTCCCAACCCTAGCTGCTACTACTACTATTGCTAGGACTAAGGATTTCTGGCTTTGGAACAAACTGCCTGAAGAGTTTAGATGAACAGAATCACTATCATCTTTTAAATCACTTCTGAGGATCCCCAGCCTGCAGCTATCAGAAAAACAAAGATCAGCTTGAACTCAAATACAGGGTGTCTGAAAAGACTGGCATCATAGAGATAAGTAACAACATTTTTTTGTTCCTCCTGTCACCACCTCAAGGTCCCCACCTTGAGAAGCACTAGTCCAAGTTGCCATGATTTCTGGTTTCTGAATGGAGGTGCGTGTTCAAATCCCACTTCTAACAAGCATTTTTGATACTCGTTTAGTTGGCGATTTCTCTATGTATTCTATATTTTTCTGACATCCTGTGACTGAATGACAAGGAGGTAAACGAGGGGGGAATCCCTCTTCTCTCCCCTCCCCTCCCTCCATCTCGTTCTCTCTCTCTGTTTTTCTTCCTCACTCCATCTTTCCTCAAAGAGACAAACAGAATTGTTAATGTGAGCAGCTCGCCCTCAAAGACTCAAGACTATATTTCAGGACAAGAGGCACAAAAAAAATCTAGATCAGGCAGGATGGGAGACAAAGAGAGAGGGATAGAGAGAGGGAATGATGGAGCAGTGGAGGAGAGGAAAGGAGAGGAGGGGAGGGAGGAGGTGGTCAATACATTTCCGAGGGGAGAGCGGAGGACTGATGAGGTGGAGAATGCTTCATGGCTGTGGGATCCCAGCAGGGTTCGGCTGGGACTGGAAACTGTGTCAAGGACGACTGGGGAAGAGACGGATGAGTCAGGAGCACCAGAAAACTCTCACTGCCACACACACACACATACATACATACACTGAACAAACATATAAACGCAACACTTTTGTTTTTGCTCAAATTTTTCATGAGCTGAAATCAAAGACTATATAGGACAATTTATCATAGCCGACAGATTTTTGTCACCTCTGACTCAGCCAATAGCAATATCTGTCAAGTGCACACACACAAACACACCTGACTCGCCCATAGTGACATCTGTCTCCAAACACACACAAATACAGAAAAATATGAGCCCTGACTCACCCACAATGACATCTGCCCCATTGTCCCTTGGGTGAGGCCTATGCAGGGGGCTTAATGTCAGACACTGGTACGTTAAACTGACTAGTACTACTTGTTCTTCCCATCTGGTGTATAGGAGGCCCTAGTGACTCGATACAGCCTGAAACACTGCACTGTTCCCCCTAGGCTTGGTTTGTAGCAATGGTGGGTGTGTGTTCAATCAATGCATTATTAATTCCAGATTCAATGCATTAACTTTTTTCACTGAAAATTATTTGACTTTACTCGACTAAGATGAGTCAATACGAGATAAAAACTTGGGCAACATGAACTTCAAATGACAACGACGAGACTAACACAATTTTGCATTTTCGGCAAAGGAAGTGTGGCAAGACTAAAACTATTTTTAGGGAGATAAATGGGCGTTTAATTTTGCAAACCTCTCTCTCTCTCTCTCAGATTCCGACAACTATGTGGAAAGTTTTAGTAGGTCTACTGCAGCCAATATAGACATTACAGGAGAAAAATAGAATGAAAACTGGAGTGAAATGAATGTGACAAGAAGTGTCAGATTATACTTAATGAAATGAAACAAAGGCTAAACATTGATTAAAAAACTAAAACTAATAAGAATTTTAGTCCAAAGACTAGAATTCAAACAAAATCTAAAAATTTTGCCAAAATAAACACTGATTTAATCTTGAAACTCAAAAATTCCCTGGCAGAAGTTGCTCTTAAAAAGCTAAAATACACTATACTGTGATGGAGTGTGCTTCACAGAGAAGTTCTGCAGTCTGAACTGAAGCATTGAGAGACTGTCACTGTCAGTATTCATGATCTGCATTGTACTGCACAGAGATTAACCCAGCTGGGCTCTGCCGTCACCCTGATGTGGTCGACATCAGTAAAATCATTCAATCTAAAGATATGGGTCGCTAGTCACCGCTGGCACAATGCGAGAGAACCCTAATGCAAAACAAATGTTTTCATAAAGTCGCCCAGTGTTGAATCAGCATTATTCATTTCTCTCAGCCTCTTTTTTTGCTTTTTTCATTCCCTTTTCTTTTTCCTCCCCGAGGATTGGCTTGGATGACTTGGGCTGTGGTTGTGTCTCTCCAGGCAGCTGGTTCACATTAGGCCCTGATGATGAGAGTTTGATGTTGCCCACGTCTTTAACCCCTGTGACAAACTATTGGCCTTACTAAGCACACCATCAAACACCATCAAACTGGCTGTGTGCGCTCCCTCACTGCTATAATCACAGATAAATCCCAACGCTGGCTGGGTATATGGTACTAATCTAAAACACTGAAGAGAATCAAACAAAGGACTTTTGTTGAGGTAGAGAGGGTTTCCGTGGCTCTGATTGTGTTAACCCAGATACACGCCGTTCTGTCATGTATGGAGAGAATGTCACACCAAGCTCTGTTCAAAGATCTGGCTATTTAATGTGGCCTTGCTTATCAGCAAAGATACATACCTGTTAGAACATGACTTAAGACCTTTTACCAATCATTAGGAGACACTCTTCAATTCGACATACATCTGGTCCACCAAGCAGCACTTACGTCTATTCACAGTTTTCACTTACGAAATGTAAGGTGAGCGGAATGCCCAAAAAAGCCCAACGGGCACTGCACTAGTTTCAATAAAATGTGAATTATTAGAGTTGGTTCACACTGCTCGATACTGCCGTCTGTAGTGTATTTTGATAGAAGATGACTGTGGGAATAACAGGCAAACCAATTCTGAAAGGTGACATTTTAATAAGTGCTGTTTGGTGTTTTGGATGTATGCTGAATTGAAGAGTAGATACTAACAATTCATAACAGGTCTGAAGTCTTGTTCTACCAGGTAAGAAGCTTTGCCAATAATCAAGGCAACATTAAATTGACAGATTTATGAACAGAGTTTGCCATGACGCTCTCTCCATACAAGAGAGAATGGCATGTATTGGGACGAAGACTGTGTAAGACAGACTGTAGAGAAGGTATTGGCAAAGTCAGAAATATGCCTAAACTATACTTTCAGCCAAAAGGGTGACAATGCAACTCCTAAGTCATACAGCTAAGTCACTGACTTGTATCAAAACCTGCAAAACATCTTTAGGTCAAACCCACTTAAGCAAAGTCAAAATAACAAACTAAAAGACAGGATGAATTACAAGTCATCATGCTGTGAATGTTCATGAGAAATCAATGTGAAAATGTGAGCTGGATATTTGATAATAGGGATTTCAGCATGATTAAATGTTTATGATTACATATGGTTAAGCTATTAGTGACAAAGTCTTCTAGTCTCCTACTGGAGTTGTTGATGTGAGGAGATGAAAGAGAGAGAGAGAGAGAGAGAGAGAGAGAGAGAGAGATAGAGAGATAGAGAGATAGAGAGATAGATATCGATCATTGGAGCTGAGAATGGGCCGGGTCACTGTGATAAACAGTGAAATCAGCCAGGTGAAATAAGAGTAATAAGTGCGGTGCTGCATAGACTTGGCACAACTGCAGGTTAAAAAGCTCTCACCTGAGCGATAGAAAGAGAGAAAACAAAAAGAAAGAGAGGCCAAAGTAAAGGCGAAAAGAAAAACTACGGCCTCGAAAAAACCTGACCTGACCTGGGAGTCACTGGTTTGAATCCTTGGGTTGGCTGGCTAAGGGGGCGGCCACACTGATCATCAGTCCGTATTAGTTATTTACAATTCATTTTCAATAAGAAGTGTCTGTTGTCTGGACAGGGCTGATGAAACGTCAATCTCTGTCAGATTTCCATCGGTTTTAACGGACAGGAAATTCAACCAAATTGAACTTTTTCTGGATGGACAGATTCGTCACCATCCGTTTAGCCTATTAGAATCGAGGAGGCATTCCTAGGTTTGTTTTGGGAAACATGGTAGTGAACACCAAGACCAAGGAGGAGGTTATCATTTTTTAACATATGCGCGACACTATGAAGAAATTGTGTTATATCATTGTCTTCTATCACAAGCAACAGCTGTATATCAGTTAACATCTGTTAGTGTTTCCTACACCTTTAATACAAATCTGAGGATGATATGCTTTCATGTGTTATCTGTGCATATATATGTATATTTTAACTAGGTTTAAACCAATATGGGTTTTTGAAGGCCAATATCAATACCAATATTTTTGAATGGAAGTTGTCGATAGCCAATAATTTGTGTTGATAAAACTCCAAGCCTCTGAAACAGCATTTAGATAATCATGGGACACTAAAACTCTCCAATGAAAGCCATACTAATTAAATTCTTATAGGTTGGTTAGCAGCTCCTTAAGGTCCTAACCTGGTGGCAGGTTTTACAGACTGCCACCACGAAAGCTGTTGAGTTCACTGGAATGATTTCTCTGGTCAGACATCTGACATAAATATAATAATAATAGTAAAAACATACTGACTAGCTGTGGTGAGGGAGGATCCTCCATCATATTGGAGGTGGATGACATTCATT
The DNA here is from genome assembly GCA_900302605.1 of Rondeletia loricata. NCBI lineage: Eukaryota > Metazoa > Chordata > Actinopteri > Beryciformes > Rondeletiidae > Rondeletia > Rondeletia loricata. The sequence goes on along the minus strand of OMLI01089022.1, from coordinate 5,459 downwards.
GGTCTATACCTGGGCCAATATGTGTGTAACACGGCATCAAATCAAAAATAAACTTGCTTGATTAAATCAGGGTAAATAAACTTTCTAAACACAGCGTGGACAGCTTGTCCTGTGGTACAACAGGAGAGCAGGAAGTTCTCTGAAACCAGAAGGCCGGCACTCGCCTAGAGTACAGGTTGAACTTGACAGTGGAAAATATTCTACAGTGAATGATTGGGGCCGGAGGTCGGATTCAAAGCTGAACTGTCAGAGAGCCGAACCATGATGGGAGGCCTTCATTTCCTGAGGCTGCTGCTTCCAACAGCTGGCAGGAAACAGAGGAGGGAGTGCCACACAATACATGCAGTACAGCGGCTGCCTTTCCTTTGTCTGTCTGCCTCTGTGCATGTGTGTGTGTGCATGTGTTCTGCTATTTATTTAAAACAGCCATCATTGAGGGGGTCTTACTCCCACACACACTCTCTTGACACACATACACAAAGACAAACATAGCACTTTGTCATGCGGTCCACGTGGTGTGCCGTCATGTGGTTAACTAGAAAATTATGTTTCCCACATCAAACGCAGCCTTGCATGTGTGTGTGTGAGAGTGTCTTGTGTGTGTGTGCAGTTCTTTCCCTCTCCAATTACTTGCTCCAGCCGTCAGATAATAACGGGGGTCTAATCAAGGCCAAGCCTGGTGGGGCTTACACACTGGTGCTCCGCTGGCAACTTCCTCCCTGCCCATAGTCAACTAACAGGACAGGAATGATGGCTCCCACATGGCAGACAGAGAGAGAGACAGAGACAGAGAGAGACAGAGACAGAGACAGAGACAGAGACAGAGAGAGAGAGAGAGAGAGAGTCAGTGTGTGTTTGTGTGGCTCCGTGGGGCAAAAGTTATTTCCACACGGCCTACCACACTACTGCTTAGTTCAACTTTTAGCTTAGTCATCATGCTTTTTAGTGGAATGCGCTGTGTTCCCTGGAGGAATAAGTGTTGTTTCATCATTACAAACCAAGGATGCCATCATCACAGCATAAAGGAAAACTCCCCCTAAGATCCTACAGTTATTTTGATGAACTGTTGCAATTAACTTTTTTGGTGTAACCAGTTTCCCTCAACCTGCCTCATCTACTTCTACCTCAGTTAATGATTTCCTACATTTCCCAGAATGCCTTTCGACAACCCCCACAGAAGGGGGTTCTCTGTGCTATATATGTGTAGGTGGAGAGAGCCATAGTGACAGCGTAGTACGTTTTTCCAGTTGAGAAAATGTGAGTGGAGAGAGAATGATGCCATGGTGTGCTGTGCCCGGTTGTTCAAATGACAAAAAAGCCTTCGAAGAGGGCATTGTGTTTCACACACACCGACAATTGATCCACAGAGAAGAAAGCTATGTCTATTGAGTCTACTATTGGTGGAGAAAGTGGTATCTCTTCCACTTCTGTGATGGATTTCTCCCTGTATGATTGTTGAACGTCAGGGCAAAATGTTGAGTCTAGAAAGAAGCCCTTGCTCTTTTATTCTGAGGGACTGACACCAAAACCTGACGTTTACTGTTGATGTTTTAGATCGCTGAAAACATTTCTGTTGTCAAACTCCATTGTTGCTGCACTGGAAGCATCTCAACATGTCACATCATCTATGTTTGGCCTGTTATCCATGGGAATAATAAATATACACCACCAAACAACAAAATAGGTCCAGAAATGCTGGGTACATCACAAGTAGTTTCAAGTAGTCACAAGTGTTTTAGGGTGGATTTTTCCTTTAAAGCCTAGGTCAGGCTACTGTTCAAATTGTTAAGTTAACAACTGGTCTTAAGAAATGTTTGCTGTGCCGTCAGAAAGCTGTTCACACAAGACAACGGAGGAAAGATGGGTGTCAAACACATCAAGATGAGAGATCATACACTACCTAATTTTGTCATTCAAAAACATTTTCCCATTCATCCAGAACAGTTCACTGTAAATACAATTACAAAATAGGTCTATTGTGTCTTGCTTCATGGTAGAGAAGCTAGTTTACATCTAAATTATATTACAAATGTATGTTCAAGTGACATTATTACAAGGATAACACTGATGAGACTTCTTCAGTTGTCTGTTTGTAATTGCATACTTAATTGCACTTAAGTGGATTGATCCAGGCATGTTGCTATTTTATACTCTTTTGTCCAAGGTGTATTTCTCCAAATAAAATTGTTATAGCAACCTATCAAGAGTGGAGCAAGTGGAGTTGGGAATCTACTGATGTAAACTAGCTATGTGACTGGGAGTTGTTGAAAGTGACTTCTCTTCCAATTAATTCTCTTTTTCTTCCCGCTTGAGCTAAACTCTGTGGATCACTGTCATATTTGGCGAGTCTTGGACCGCTTCACACTACACGAGCCCGGCCAGACACATTTGAAAAAATCTTGTTGGGCTCCGACTGATCTGGAGTCATCGGAAGTCTTGAGCTCATTCACACTACAGCATAATCTGTCCGACCGTCGGGCCCTGCCCAGCCCGGTCAGTCAGGATGGTCCTGTCAGGCTTAGAATCAGCATAAAAATCATCTAGTGTGACCTAACCATTAGATCAGTTTGCTTATGAACTGGGCCATCAAAAGCTAGACTGGCCATGGTGACTGGAGGCAATGGGTTTACCCTTCCACCGTCCAGGCCACTCTCAAATCCATTTACAACCCATTTGTGAGCTGAGTTCAAACTAAATAATGGAGGGGAAGGATCTGTGATGCTCACTCAAGGGCGGATCGTCTTATTGATAATTGCTTTCTCCGTTATGCATTCTATCCCAGCGCCTGCGCTGAGTGGCGACTGTACGTCAATAACCTAATGCATGTCTCTTTCATAATTCATGATAATCTCATAGGAGTGTCTCACTCAGATCGTACGCTCAGTCACCGTTTCCAGCACTCTGCTCAAGGTGCAGAGGGACACTAATGTGAGGTCACGTCGATACTGCAATGTAATAACAACCAGATACATGCCGTCATGCACAAACATTCACGCACTCTGTGCACATACTGTACAAGCATACACAAGTACTCACACAACATTAACTCTGACTGATGCCAACTATTGACACCATGACATGCCCCGAAACAGTTCTTTCTAAACGTATTCGAGAAAGTTAAAAAAATACAATGCTCCTCCATTCTGGAGTCTATCGCTTGAGTTGTGTATGTTGTAAACTAGGTGTAGTTGACAACTTTAGGGTCTGGGACGCCAACTGTGGCCCATATTCATATAACTCACCGGCAGGGTTAACAACACGGTAGTGGGTAAGACTGTGTCAGTAGGCATTTTCCCTATTCTTAAATGGGGTTTCCCGCCTCAGTTTTAACGCTTGCGCTATTTTGGCACCACTGCCCACTTCTGATCATTTGCATGTCCGTAAGCGATTCATAAAAGCACACCGCTGCGCAAAAAATACCACTTGCTCTGACAAAGCGGTATAGTCCCAACTTCTGTTTATGACAAACATTTTTTTTATTAATGAACAAAATATCTCTAAAACATATGTTTTGTCAATGTGTTTCAGTGCTGTCCTTGGAAACAGGTGGTTAATACATTTTGCATTGTGTGACACAACTTCAAGTTCTGCTGGCGAGAACGTCTTTCTTTGCCTTTCTGACATATCTAGTTTGCGATCCACTACGCTTGTGCATGGGCGTGGATGATCAGGGAGGTGTTTAATATGCAGCACTTCATTTACATATTGATTTTCATTGGCTTTCACCTGGGCCACCGCGGACAATAACGCCACAGTAAAGTGCCTCTGCAGCAGTAGCCACCACCATGCTAACTTTATGAATCACCTCAAATTAACACGCCACAGATTTTGCGCTGCACAACACTGTTACTGCTGAGTTTTATGAATATGGGCCTGTGTGTCCACACTGCAAGCAACACAATCAACAAGTTACCAGGAGTCCATTCATTATCTATAGAGCTGAGCGACTAGGGAGTCTCGGCCAATTCGTTGACGGTCAACAAGCATATCGGGCGTGAAAAATTTACCACGACTGAACTTTTCACAGTCATCAGTTGTCAACAGTCAATCAGATTTCCCACTTCCTCGTTTCCCTACTGATGTGATTTCATTTATATAATGGTTCCACCTGGCAAGTGCAAAATGAATGAGAAGTTGATTACAGCCATTCAAAGCTTCCCAGTTAACTTCTATTTGAAAGACTACAGGAATAAACATCACAAAAATGGTTGCATCAATCATTGGGGTAGATGGTAAGCTTTGAGGTAATTTTACCTTTTTTTTTTAGGGGTTATTTTCTATTAAGGCTACCTAATTAGTGCTTGTTAGCTAGCTATGTTAACTTATCAAAATGATGTAACGTTATGAAAGGCAATACCAAAGCAGAAAAAATTACATGATTTGACTGTTCAAACTTTGTAGCTCCAGACTAGTGATCGGCCGATACATCGGCTTGGCTGATATATCAGTCTTGTAGACGGAAGGTTTAAAAGCCTTTAAAACCGCATATCCAGACAGTAATAACGTTAACGTTACTTTTAACGTTAAACACCAACGTGTTTCAGCAATAACTCCTTCATTCAGGTTGAAATACGTTGTTGGCATTTATTATAGTATGGATATATGCCCGTCTTTTCTATTTCTATGGTGCTCCTGTTAACAAACCATCCGTCTATGTTGCTCCACCAATTAAACTGAAGTTAAACTGAATGTCGGTTATATCGTATACGTTCCATTCAATAATTCTGCCATACTTTCAGTGTTTCCCCTTTTTTTATGTAGCAGTGGTGGTTGGGGGTCATTTTGGTTTTGGTCCCGGTTTTGGTTTGGTTCTTATTTGGGGACTTTATTATGATAAAAGCTCTCGTTCTAAACATTGAAATCATGTAGATTTTTAGGGAAATTAGGCTAAAATATGATGCAATTTTTTAAAATATATTGGCTGGTATATCGGCTTCACTGTTCTCTAAAATATTGGTATCTGCCCTGAAAAATCCATATTGGTCGACCACTACTGCAGACCACTACATACTCTAGATGCAATCGGAGCCTCTCACACAGGGAACAAAATTAACACCCGCCAAGCGCCAATGGCGCGTAGATTTCCTCTTTGGCCGGTAAACTACGGAGGCTACTCAGCCACTCTGGCGTGTAAAAAAATTAGGAGCCAACTTTCTGAATTTTCATACAAGACACAGCTTCTGTTGTCTGTTCGTGATTCTGCCTTTAAAGTGATGCAGCTGCTTCTATACATGACGTGCTTCGATTAGATTCGTTAAGCTACATCAAGTAACCAGAAAAGAGTTCCGGTTAAAGCGTTTAGCCGTCAAAATAAAAGCCCGGAAATGTAAATAACATCAATTTATTTAGCCTTCAAAATAAAAGCTCGAAAGTTTAAATGTAGAAATCTCTATCTTTCTCCCTCTCTCACCTCAGATGCTCATAGTCTCATCAGGCGGTTTTGTTAATTGGGGTTTCAT
>OMLI01089017.1:0-10917 GCA_900302605.1 Rondeletia loricata | reverse complement strand
CATTTCACATGAATGTCTCAATACACTTTACATAGAATCATAAGAAAATAGCACAATACACAGTAAAGAGAATAAAATACACACAATACACCCACGCACACAGGGATTGGAGGGGTGGTAAAGAGTGAGGGAGCTAGGGCTGAAAAGGTGGGTTTTAAGATGGGATTTAACAATTGACACTGTTGCTGATTCCCTCACATGATATATGATATGATGTCATATCCACTTATGCCTTAATTATGGGACAGTCATAGGCCTAAGTCTAATTCTTGTGTGTAAAGTTTATGGATAAACATGCTGGCTCTGTAGGGCATTATTAAGAGTGTATTGAGTGGTAAGGTAAATAAGGCATTAACTCACACATTTACACCATTTGCAATTTTCTGCCAGCATTCCTCTCTTGCCTTATTGGCAGCAACAGTATTGATTTTTGCCGTGATTTTTTCTTTAAACTCCTCATGCGTTTGCAAAATAATGTTTTGTTCCTCCGAACCGAAATAAGCCGCACGGGACCGGTCCATTTTGTACCGATACTAGGGTCGTTTGTAGCAGACACCGCCCCTTTTCTGGGAGCGTGCACATAGCTGGATTAACAAAGCCTGTGTTAACTGAGCGAGTTGATAGCCGCCGTCGTGATACCCATTAAGCCTGATTGCGGTTGTCAGGTTTTGTCAAGCCGGCTAACGCAAAGAAAGCCTGGGTATGTTAAGCTTCCTTCGTAGTACACCCCTCAGCAGTAACTGTGTACTTGCCTTCAGAGCCCTCTGTGAGTGGCGTCTGGCCACGGGATAGGTTGAAAGTTCCATTATCAGTATAGGACACCTCAGCATCAGAGTGCTCGGAGTCAGTCAGAGCAAGTTCCCTGGCAACAACAGCATCGTCAAACTAGGAGAGACAATTGATTAAAAAGGTTAATACTATTCTAAATTCAGCACTGTGCAGTTTTGCAGATGTTAGTCCATACTACACCATAAACATTCACCACCCTGCCCTGCCATCTTTCTCTCTTTAAGTTATTTTCACTCTGACACTCTGCAGGCTTCACTACATACACACTACTCCTGAACTGAGCGATTGGTTTACCCGAGTGCTGGCTAGAGTCAGATATATGGGAGCAACAATCTCTCTTAAGAATAACACAATAATTGGCTTTTCACAATAGTAAGGATTTAAGTATGACAAAAGAGAAATAACATAATATTGTGTTGGAAGTTATGATCAAAGAAGACTCTCACTCTTCATAATCAGCAGTCTTGGCGGTCATTAGTAGAGTGTATGGACTATTTGCTACTAGCTAAATCTGCTTTCAATGGTAAACGGCTGTTATCAAACAAATATATCTGCCAATGATTTTTTTTTTTTACTATTGATATATTTGAAAATTGCAACCAATGTCAATTTCGGTGTCCACCATTAGAGTTGTGATGCATTTCACTGATTTTAAAAAATGGCACAGGAAAAACGCATGTTAGTAACGTACTACAGAATAATTGTCAAATTATTCATATTTATTTAAGGTTGTGAGCATATAATGGTAAAGCCTAGTAAAAGTAGATATATTTACAACTATATTTAGCTCTAGAAAGACCTACGATTAGAATGTATGTTAAATAACAATACATCTTTGGGTCCAATTTGAGGAAAACCGTTCAAAAGCAAAAGTTTAAAGCTCCCACAGAAAAAAAATCCTTATTGGCCGACATATTTTAGATTTATTATGATGTCAACGGAAACAGTGACAGCTTAACTAAAATACTGAGCAGCTTTTGAAATGAAACAGATTTACCGCTGGGCAGAAAGCAGCCAACTCCTCCTCACTGTCACTGGCTTCACCCGAGGCTGCACCACTGATAGGCTTACGCAGGACTGCAGAGCAAAAAGAGAAACACATGAAGACCAAAGTTCATAAAGATTAAGGTACTCACTTGAGACAGTCAGAGAGAGAAAATTGCCACTAATTCATAGTTAAATGCCAATATACATGATAACTGGTTTAGGGGGGATTACATTAGTGATGCCAAGACAGGCTGTGATACGGCCAATCATGCTTACAACTACATGCTCTTCAGCTCAAGTCTGACATATGAAATATAGGGGAAATGGGGAGTTCAACTCATGTTGATCTGCAAGGAATTAATACTGGCAAACAATACAATGATAAACATAGGATGTACTACTTACACTGATTATCAATAGGCTTTGACATCATGTATCCGCGAACACTGAAGTCCAGTCGCTGCAGGACTGGCTCCAGCTTCACGCACACATGCTGCAAAACCCTATGGTAGGCTGCCAGCGGAGCCAGGAGAACAGCCAACACTAGAGGAGAGAGGAAAACAACCGTAGACAGCATAGACATGGAGAAAATGTCCTGTTTTGTTGTTTGGGACAAGGGATAAGGAGAAAACACATTCATTTGTGGTTTATATAGACTAAACTCAATAGACCAAGTTTTTCTCCTCAGCAGAGGCACACCCACACGCCCAAGTAAGATTCAATAGTGACAGACAAGAGAGAAGCAGAGGGAGCGACAGGGAGTTAACATGGATTGTTGTAGACATCAGAGCAGAGGGCCTTGGCAGGGCTCGTGTCCCAGGCTCTCCAGCCTACACTGGTTGGAGGTTAGGAGATTAGCCCTTTCTCAGCCTGACCTCCTTAGCCATCTAGCTGGCTCCCTCCCTCCTTCTCTCCCTCCTTGTGTGCCTCATCCTGGCTTTAATCACCTCACAGGCTAGGCCCTGGTACTAGGGCCCCACAGATCTGGTTTCACCACCCATGCATTTTTAACAGGACCAGTCAGGCTGAGTTTCCCTGGTCCTCTGAATGGGCCTGGGTCTGTAGTTAGATACTGGGACTTACCAGCAGAGTAGGACAGCACCAATCCAGGAATGTAGCGTCCAACCACAGCCAGACAGGTGAACACTCCACAGGTCAGGATGCAAAACTGACACAAAAAACAAAATGCATATGCAATTAATGTCAGGTACACATTACACAACTTCTAGTTGGAGAGTATGTCAAATTTAACGACTGCAGTGAGGCACACCGGAATTAGAGGAGCATCGCGTGAAAGTACAAACAGGCTAAATGGAGAGCAAGAAACGTGTCGCCGCCGCTGCAGTGTGCGCCCTTGCACAGATAAAAGAAAGAAGAAGATTAGACGAAAAACGTGGAGCAGACCACATTTGTTTGGTCGCGGAAATTATGGGCTGACTGCTCTTCAGCGGGAATTAGAGGTGAGAGAGAAATATTTTTACTGTACTGCTTTGTGTATTGTACTTCCGCTTGAAATCTCATTGGCTGTTGACTGTTGTGGTCATGAGAGTCCTAGTGTGTCCTTAGCTTTAGTCAGCCTACAATGTATGTCGACTATGGTGTATTTATGCAATGCTTACAGGTGAAAGCGGTCATATTATTAATGAAGTTTGCTGGCTTGTGCTATGTCATATAATTAATGTCAGAATGGCACCGGTGAGTTTGCGGTATTTACCTTGCCAGGGTTGAGTCGTTTGTACTGCACCACGCTGGATGTGAAGGCCGCTCCGCTGACCCAGGCCTCAGCAATGTGGTGGCACAGTTCAGGCACACTGAGGACGCCAGGCTGCACCAGACCCCAGCTAGAGATAGACAATATTATGAACACCTTTATTCTCCTCCTCATCATCATCATCGTCATCTTCATGGCAATACTGGCTGGTGGTTACAGTAGAGGTAGAACTGTGGATACAGTAACATACCTTTCATTTTCTGATTCATCCGATTTTTTGACTGTGGAGAAAAAGAACATCCACCACCTTAAGAAACCTCAAAGAGCACAATGCATGTCAGTATTATATTTACATACACTGAGTGTACAAAATATTACAACTACCCTAATTAAGTTGCACCTGCTTTTGCACAATCCATGTCACAATTCCTTCTTTAGCTTATTTCCTCTTTTTAATCTACGATCTCCTCTTCAGGATAAAAGTGAAATCAATAAAGGGGCATAGTTTTCACCTGGATTCAGCTGGTCAGTCGATTTTATATTTTGTACACTCAGTGTGTAACACAAGCTCAAACAAATTAAAAAATTAAAAAAATTAAGGGGAAGATTAATTGGATCACAATGTCCAGAGTGTAGAACTACTGACAGCAGATTGCACATCTACCCTGATACTACAAAGTGCATTAATTTTCAATCACAGAAAACAGAGGAATGATTACCGTAACTAGATCTATGGTACAATTAACAAAAGTAAAAGTACAGAGCAGGTCAGAGACCCGGGTGCCTAACAATAAAAAGAAACAGAGAGAAACCACACAGGAGCAAATTGTGACACCTCTAATCTCTGGCCAAATCTTATTCCTCCAGGTATCAACACAGACAATCACAGCCAGACCAGAAGCCAGCAGGAACAGCAGGCGCAATGAGGTCAGGGCAAAGAACCTAGAGGGAAAAAGAGAGCACACATATGAACATGCAGTATTCCTGATGCCTATTACATTAGAAGTTAACAAATTAATAATAATAAAATAACATCATTCAATATTTTAGCAGCAGTATTGGATGAAAATTAATCTAATCTAAATTCATAACCTCTTTGGTTTAAATGCAGGTGAATTTACAGAAGCTTGTATCTTGATTAAACCACAAGCAACCAAAAATGGTAGTGTCTAAAAAATGTGTGACTAGTCATTTTTGAAAAGCTACTAGTAACTATAAAAATAGTAAAAACAGAAATCTCACTGGTAAAGACCCAAGTAGAAACTAGTCATTAATAAAAAGATACTAGTCACAAAAGATAAGAACTAGTAGAACTGTATTAGTCACTAGAAAAATAACAAAAATAGGCACTAGTGAGAAAAGAAAAGAAGATATCAGTGAGGAAACAATAAGTAGTAACATTTTGGTTGTAGATATCTGAGTGCCGAGATATCTGAACGACATTACAGGCACTAGTTAACCTCGTTCACAGCGCATCCCATCGTGCAGTGACGGCGGGTCAATCAGCTGATAGAGTATTTAATGCGTCGCCCTGCTGAAATGCTCTCTCTACCTCAGTGCACTTTCTGAAAATGTGTTGGATAACTTCAGACATTTTGGCTTTGTGGTGATTCTTGTGTGATGACGTGATATTTTTGGCATATAGATATCTCCTCGCATGTTTGAGATATCTGATTGCATCTAGATATCTAGTGACAAGTTTTAGATATCTACATAGCATCTAGAGATCTACTGGCATGTTTGAGATATCTGATTGCATCTAGATATCTAATGGAATTTATTAGATATATAATTGTCACATTAAGATATCTTACTATTTTTTTCTACAAGTAAAAATTGAAATAGTAACTAGTAAGTACTAGTACTTATTAAATAGTTACTAGTAAAAACAGAAAATAGACTAGTAACAGACAAATTAGTGACTAGTGCTTATTTAAAAATAACTAGTAAGTATTTTTAGTTACTAGTAAAATTACATTAGTGACTAGTAACTGGAAGAATAGTGACTAGTCACTAAAAAATAAACACTAGTGCCTCATTTTTTGTGACTAGTGCATTTGAAGGATTAAATGTTCAAACGGCCTGCCATGAGAGAACAAACGGCCTGACATGAGAGAACAAAGGGCCTGACATGCCCACTGGTCTAATCAAATACAGACTGCATGCATGAGCTGGGGCAACAGGTCCGCCAGTCTCTCTCTCCCTCCAGGCCTCAGGTCAGCGAACAATATCAAGGTCACCTAATTTTGCCAAAACTCTTAACAGGTGATGTTCTTGTTTGTTACTATAGTTCAGGGCTGGCCTAATGTGGAGGTGCCTGTGTGAAGTTGGGTATACATGATGGCACATAGGACAGACTGCAACTTACCGACTTGTGCCAATACTTAATGCGTTGTAAAGAGTTAGTTTACCCTATGTTGCATACAACAAGAAACATCAATAATCAAATTCCTGTTACTTCTGTTCTGACAACAATACACTTATTTTCTTAGAAACTACAGATTTGGCTATCAATTTACAGCCTCCCAAACACAAGCATCAACAAACACATTAGCAAAGAGGATAACGAACATCAACACACTGAGATCAAGATTAAGGAAATGTCAGACACCAGAGTTAGGTCAGGAGTCTTTGTACAGTGTTTTAGCCTTGCTACTCTCTGCTTTGCCTGTCTATAAATAGCAACACTAGTGAGCCATCTGCCTTGTCTTGAATTGACAGGTTAAACGTTGTCTTTGGCGTAGCGACCATGCGCGGCCTTTGTATTGTCTGAATTTAGGTTACCATAACACTGTAACTAAACGACTCATGGAAAAACACAGCGGAATCTTACCAGAACACAACGTTGACCGCTGTGTACAGAAGTACACACTGAACGGGTCTTTCCCACACCAGGACGGACTGCAGGTAGGTCAGGACGGGCTCGTACGGTCCTAACCTCACCTGCAGAGAGGCTTTGACAGCCCGCACCTGGCCGTCTCTCTCGCTGGAGCATGGTCGACTTCGCAGGCAGACACTTGGCCCCTGTTTTGCAGAACAATCCCCCTTGGATGCATCTCCCATTGCTCCAGTGTGCGCCATCTTAGCGTCTAGCATCGATTAAGCACGCTTGTAAAATAAAGACTTCAGTGGAAACCGGTAACCAGTTTGTTTGTTGATGGCAAGACAGCGCCGCAGATCGTCTACCACAAACGGATGCTATGCTAAGCTAGCGCCACTAGCTGAATCATCGTGCTAGCGTCTATCACTAGCTGTCTGTCTATGTTATAAAGAAGCTAATCACCGTAACTAGTGTTGAAACATTTTAAGAAAACCTGACACTCAGTATTTTGTCATTTTTGCAGAAATGTAGCTCTCTCTCTAAAGATATTGACAATATGGCGTAACCTGTTTTTCTGTTACTCTAACACAATAGGCTGGCTGCGAACACATGTGAGACATCAGTTGTCCAATCAGAATCCACATGACCCCCCTCTGTCATGCTGCATTCAGGTCGGGTGGGAATTACAGACGATACGACCAAACGATTTGGCTGCTCCTGATTTGCTGTTTCATACTTGTACATGCACTTAGAAGGCGATGCATTGGATTTTATGTTTTACAGCAAACCTGACATTGAAATGTCAATCACAAACGAAAAATCCAGCAAGCAATTTAAAGAGCTATTATCACAAAATAACGTGATGAAAATCTCTCTTTCGTTTTATGTGAAATGAAAACGGCATCCCCTACTTCACTACAGATATGTCATACGTTAGAATTCAGGACGTCGAAAGTCGTCCATCGCCAAAAAAACAAACAAACAAAACTGGTCAGAACAGCACAACAACGCCTGTACTTCCTCGGGAGGCTGGGGAAGTTTAGTATGCCCTGCAGTATTCTCTCCAACTTCTACCGCTGTACTATATACTATACTGACTGGGTGTATCACAGCATGATATGGCAGCTGCTCCATTCAGGACAGCAAATCACTCCAGCGGGTGGTGATGGTGGCCCAGTCCCAATGTGATGATGTCACGATGTCACTATGTGATGATGTTATAATGTGATGATGTCATGATGTGATGACATCATCAGACTAGCCGACCAATGGTGTAACTTCATCAGTCACTCAGTCACGACAATTGCACTTCTAGGGCTCGTCCAGCCAAAAATATTTTCAAACGTCCCCCCCTCTGTCTTTTTAACAAATCGCACCCTGGTGCTATGTATAGACTATGCATATGACAAACCTGAACTTTATCCCCTGGAAGCTCTCGTGAACGTTATTTTAAAGTAGGAAACTCGTATCTACCATCTTTCTCGTGGGACATGAATGCAGCATCAGTGCCGCATTCTTAAGCCCCTCCTACCAGTGGAGCAGTTCTAGGACTCATTGTAGAAATAACCGCTGAGTGGGGTCGGCTCATTATTGGACCATGTCCGGCGATTAGACGGTTTCCCAGCCGCAGCCGCTGTATCTAGACGGCTTGGAACGCGCCCATTACCCTCAGTGACGCGGGAGTTGTCTTTACCAAGCGGGAAGGAAGGAGCTTGTTGTTGCAGATTGGCCAGTCTCTGTTTTTCTTATGGTATTTATAGCTAGCTAGCTAGCTAGCTAAAGAAGGAGCAAGAAGGGACATGCCGCGGGAAATCATAACGCTTCAACTTGGACAATGTGGAAATCAAAGTACGTTTAAAAAGCATAGAGTTTAGCTAGCTTGCTAACCCCTAGCTTGCTAGCCGTGCAGAGGTTATAACTTAGCTAAACATGTCATGCATACTGCTAGCGAACGTTAACCGCTTTATCTATCATTTGATACTAGTATCAGGTCTAACTTAACACTTTTCGCTGGTTTCAAGTCGTACGTAGCGTTATATGTCCCAACATGTAAATATAAACAGAGCGGTAACGTTAACGTTACTGATGTATGGCTAACGTTAGCCGCAAGAGAGAGGTAACGTTGCGGTTAGGCTAACGTTACGTATTTACTGGCTCGCATGGGGCATTTCAGTTGATACCCAACACAAGGTGGTGTCGTTCCAGTAACGTTATAGTTGCTGCGTTTACAATCTGGCTAGTCGGCTAATTAACGTGAGCAGGTAAGCGTCACGTTAACGGTCTCCCTTCCACATCTTGCAGTTGGCTTTGAGTTCTGGAAGCAGCTGTGTGCAGAGCATGGCATCAGCCCGGAGGGGATCGTGGAGGAATTTGCAACTGAAGGGACCGACAGAAAGGATGTATTCTTCTATCAGGTAACTGGAGCATCCACGGACCACATCGTTCAGTTCTCTCTTCTGTCACGGCTTACCTCGATAGTACCAGTTTAAGCAACTTAATATTGAATATTAATTTCATAGGAGTATAAGAGGAGAAAATATATCTATTTATGCAGTTCGTCTACTTGCGTCTCTTCTGCACATGCCATATTCAGGCTCTTCATTTGGTAGAGGGAGTGATGATGTGTATGCGTGCAACACCACTATGAGCCACCTGATGGAGTAGTTGTGTAAATTGAAGCAGCTTAGACCTGGCAAGGGCAAAGTAACCTACAGACTGCAGATCATGAACATAGGTTGATGTATTTTGCTCATTATTACCATCTAACCACTACCTGTCCATATAACCCCGCAGGCGGACGATGAGCACTACATCCCTCGTGCTGTTCTCCTGGATCTGGAGCCCAGGGTAATCCACTCCATCCTCAACTCCCCTTACGCCAACCTGTACAACCCAGAGAACATCTACCTGTCTGAGCACGGTGGAGGTGCCGGGAACAACTGGGCTAGTGGCTTCTCACAGGTGATTGTCGGAAATGACAAGTTGCGGTTCACCCAGCGTCATTAATCCCAACTGAACAGATACAAATGTAATAAATCTTAAAAATGTGCTTTCCCAGGGTGAAAAAATCCATGAAGAGATCTTTGACATCATTGACCGGGAGGCGGACGGCAGCGACAGTTTGGAGGCAAGCCCCCATTTTATCACAAGCTGTCCCTGTCTCACACTTGTTTTATGAGAGTTAGAGAATGGGTGGGGTGAGCGTGGGCTGGTCAGGGCTGTGACAGTATGGAATTTCCCAAACTGATCAAAAAGTAATGTAATATTGTTGTGTGTGGTAATAACATGGTATAGCCAACTGAATATAGTCTAATGACCCTCTTACCCTCAATTTAGAACTGGTATAATAAACAGTTCTATCCCTCTCCCACCCAAGAGCAACTGAGGCGTATCACTGCATCAGGAGCCTCAACCAAACATGGCAGACAGAATGACAATCGACAAAACGCCACGATTATTGTCTCGCCTAAGCGAGACATAGGGATAAAATTTTCTGGCGTCGTCCTGACCTGCAATAAAGTTTTGGGATGCCGAGACATACATCCGCCGATAGCGCTTGTTTTTAGTTTTCTTGATTAGTTTATTTCAGATTCAACCCGTAGGCTACATGCTCATGAAAACTCACCTACAACAAAACAAAGAAGGAAAAACAAAATACTAAATCATAAAAGGCGGTTATGGTGGCATGTCTTTATTGATGCAGTAATTGTTCCTGCTGAGTAAAGGCATATCTGCAGGAGTTTGGATGGGCTCCAAGACCTCTTACACCTCTGTTCACACATTGACTGTCCTACTTAAGGAGAGCTTCAGTGGGAAATGAGAAAGGGAACAGATTTTCTGTCTGTACAGAATGAGACAATTCTTGATTGTACCCATACAGGTGCATCTCAAAAAATTTGAACATCGTGGAAAAGTTCATTTCCCCCGTAATTTAATTCAAAAAGTGAAACGTTACGTTACACAGAAAGTGAAATATTTCAAGCCTTTTTTTGTTTTAATCTTGATAATTACGGCTTACAGCTCATGACCAATCAAAAAAAGGATTTATAATACAGAAATGTCGACCTTCTGAAAAGTATGTTCATTTATGCACTCTACTTGGTCGGGGCTCCTTTTGCACGAATTACTGCATCAATGCAACGTGGCATGGAGGCAATCAGCCTGTGGCACTGCTGAGGTGTTATGGAAGCCCAGGTTGCTTTGATAGCGGCCTTCAGCTCATCTGTATTGTTGGGTCTGGTGTCTCTCATCTTCCTCTTGACAAGGTCAGGCGAGTTGGCTGGCCAATCAAGCACAGTAGTACCATGGTCAGCAAACCAGTTACTAGTAGTTTTGGCACTGTGGGCAGGTGTCAAGTCCTGCTGGAAAAGGAAATCAGCATCTCCATACAGCTTGTCAGCAGACGGAAGCATGAAGTGCTCTAAAATCTCCTGGTAGACGGCTGCGTTGACTCGGCTTGATAAAACCCAGCAGATGACATGGCACCCCAAATCATCAGACTGTGGAAACTTCACGACTTCAAGCAACTTGGATTCTGTGCCTCTCCACTCTTCCTCCAGACTCTGGGACCTTGATTTCCAAATGAAATGCAAAATTTACTTTAATCTGA
>OMLI01089013.1:0-10610 GCA_900302605.1 Rondeletia loricata | reverse complement strand
TATTAGACATTTGGTGATGAAAATACACTTAACGCACTTACCCGCCGTGCCAGAGAGCTAGACTGGCTTTACGGCCGCCCCGGCGTCGTACCCTGCTGTGGCGCACGCCCCCCTTCAGACTGTTCTCGGCTGGTTGGTGCTCAGTCTGAAAACCACAATAAATTCCTTGAGGTGCACACACTTTGGCACCATTTGTGTCATATATGAGGCCATGGGGCGGAAACAAATTACAGTTCGTGTGCGATAATGTACAGCAGTAAACAGTTGGGAGATGGTATTACGCACAGTGTGATGATCAAATTAGCAACAAAGGAATCCCAAAGCTGGACGTCTTTTTTGTTTTGTTCCATCAACTATTTATGCGTAAACGTGTGACATTGCATCTGTCAAAGAAAAAGCCATTCATCCAGTTCGGGCTCTCCATGGGCGTCTATCTGGTAGGATATGGCAAGGCGTGGTACTCACCATAGCTTAAGTGAGTCCAGATTTGATCTTGTAGTTTTATTTATTTTGATCATATCATAACGGAGAGCAAAGATCAAGCAAAAATCGACAGAGGCCATATCCGAAAACTAGGAAACATTGAAGAACAATGTTCCCAATGTTCCCCTAAGCTGTGTGCGTCTGTGTAAGATAGTTAGGTGACCCAATACGTCTAATGGTTTATCACATTGGCCAAATAATCATCAGTGTCAGTCACCAGTTGTTGCTCCACTTGTCCCCAGAAATGCAGTTTATCAGCGGGGTTTTGGAAGTTTCTGGTGGCAAATAATATTAGATGCATTGACTTTGCCATAGCTTGGGATTTAGTGAATTGACGCCCCTGTCCTGTCCTGAGCAGAACTGTGACAGCTTCCCTGATAGGAGGAAAGTTTTCAGCGTCAGCCAATCGTTGCGCACCGCTGCGGACCCGGTGTACGCTCTCGACCAATCACAGCCCATAGCGCTGACTGGGAGAGAGAAGAGCTCCGCTACTTTTGAGCGTCTCCTCTCACTTTGAACCGGTGTCAACAAACAACAACAACAGCGTCCTGGCTACACCGCCGTGGCAACCACATCTCCAAGATCCTCAGGACCGGGGAAGCAAACTGGGGAAACTGCATGGGGAAATTACTCCCTACGACTCCCTACAACTCCATTTTCTTCTGTTTTGGTCAACTTTAACTCCTTAGAGGCGGGAGTTGTCGTTCTCCCGGGACACTGGTGCTTGACTTTCGCTGTGGTGTGGCTTAACCCTAACCGAGACTAACCTCCCAGGGAGCTGTGATAGGCTACAAGGCGTTTCTACACGAATTCAACGAAGTCCTCCAAACCCGGTGGTGGAGCAGCAGCCTCCACGTTAGGAGGAGGCAGGAGGCAGGAGGAGGTATCCGTAGCCATTGGGGTGGTGGAGGTATGACTGCGTTGGCGGGGTCAATACCCAGGATGATGCGACCCACGCTGGCTCAGAACTACCCCCGCAGTGGCTTCCCACTGGAAGGTAAAACAGTGCTGGATGTTGACAGACAAGAGATATCTGGGCTGTAGTTTGATTCAAGTAGTCACAGGCGTCTCACACACTCTTGTCCCGAGCCTCAGCTTATGACCGCACACTTTCTACAGTTATACACTTCAAAAGTTTCAAAGAATTGCACCTCGCCAAGTAATTTCCCTATTTTGCAATTCATGCATTTAATTATTTATTCAACTGTACGGCATCTATTTGGTACCAGTAAATATATTGATTCTGTTTTTTATTAGGTTGGCATTATTGGGCCTTTTGGGAACTTTTAACAAATCCAGCCTAGTTTGTATATGAAATAAATTATTTCAGTAGTCAACAAATTAGCATTATTTTATTTTTGTAATTCCATAAATAATGTCAATAATTTTAATACGTTAATTTGAGTAAGCTATATAATAGGATTTTAAGTAGGCCTAGGTATAAAACATTTATTGTCAGCTATTTTTGGTGCAGTTTCACATAGAGCGACCTTCACTCTAAAACATATTTTGTCATTAATATAAGTATATTCAATTGCCATTGGGGTTCATTCAATAACATGCCCCTCTGTACTGCATTATGTATGTATGCATTAGGTCTATTTGGTGAGACTTTCTTATTTTTATTTAATGTAGTGTCTACCCCGTTGGGTCAAGGCCGAGTGAACCAGCTCGGAGGGGTTTTCATAAACGGCAGACCTTTGCCCAACCACATCCGACATAAGATAGTGGAGATGGCCCACCACGGCATCAGGCCGTGTGTCATCTCCCGACAGCTCCGGGTCTCCCACGGTTGCGTGTCCAAAATCCTGTGCCGGTACCAGGAGACGGGCTCTATTAGACCCGGGGCCATCGGTGGCAGCAAACCCAAGGTATGGGACAGAGACAGAAAGCACCAAGGGCTCCTATAGATTATAGATTATATAGATTTGTATTTGCAGGATGGGATTTACCCACCATTTTAGGATTGATTTAAGTCTTTATGATGTAAATTCATAGTGTACATTATAGAAAGTTGCATCCATGTAAGTTATAACTGGCCTTATGATAATCACCGACTGCAGGACATAGCTACCCACCTTTTTATTTACTACCTACATCATTGCACTAGACATAAAGTTATCTGAGTATTGTTAAGCACTTTTTTAACCCCATTACTACAAAATATGTTTGGATTGACCCAAACAGCCACAGCAAGGTGAATAAACACTGTTATTTCTGATCTTTGAAGCAGGGCACAACGCCGGACGTGGAGAAGAGAATAGAGGAGTACAAGCGGGACAACCCGGGTATGTTTAGCTGGGAGATTCGGGATAAATTACTGAAGGATGGGATATGTGACCGCAACACCGTTCCTTCAGGTAAAAAACAGCCAGAAATGAAGGTTTTTTTGCTACAGTAGAGGCGCTTGTCCTGAGTGTCTGCAGGCAGAATATAGTTCATCATCTTCTTCATCTGTCACCATCATTTCATGTAGGCTATTAGCCTTCATTACCCTAATTACCTAACCACAACAACTTATCATAGACCACATTGTCGACATGGTATTTTCTTTTCTTTTTCCTGATGCGAAACCAATAAGTTGTATGTTGTATGCCAGCCAAAAAAAATTCTGTCCGTGTTTTCTTTTTTTTAGGACATTATTAGTCATTTTATTTAATTTAGGCCAAAATAAATGTGCTATAACCTATTTAAAATTATTGATAATTTATGGCTGTCATTGTTTTGCTTTTCATTAACTAGAATAATACTAATAAATACTTTTTTCAAATGATTTTTAGCACTTTAATTATTATGTGTGTGTGAATTTTTACTCAGTGAGCTCCATCAGTCGCGTCATGCGGAGTAAGTTCGGAGGGAAAGGAGATGAAGACGATGATGAAGATGAAATAGAGAAGAAAGAGTTGGAGGACAGCGATCGGCGGGCCAAACACAGCATTGAAGGCATCTTAGGAGATAGATGTGAGTGAACTCCTCAAGTTGTTGTTGTTCATGTGGGAAAAAAAAGTTGGTTATTAACTTAGCCAGGGTTGTCTAATGTTTTCATACCAAGAACCCCAAATACACAGACATTAGAGCCCCGTGGACACCCATTTGATCAGATTTAGTCCCAGGGACTCCATATGAGAAGATCTTTGATGGTGTTGATTTAGTATTGAATTGCTAAACTGTCTCTCTAAGCTGTACCTGGGGAAATATTAGTGGTGAGAGTGATATTATATTATATTATTATATTATATTAGAATAGCCATCCTTCTACATTCTCTAATTGGGATTTTTCTATAGTGAATTGAATTATAGTGAAAATCAACTACTCATTTTGCTAGGGGAAACCTCCTCGGGAACCCCTGGGGATCCCCACTTTGAGAACCACTGAACTAGGAACCTTCACTATAATAGTCTCCACACGTCCGACCTGTTGATTGCACTCGAAGGGTGTAAATGAGAGTGGCTTTATTTAGTCGTGTAACTAACCTCAGTGAAGTTTTAGCATGCTGTAAAGTTGTTGGATGGGGGTGGAGAGTGTGTGTGCTCCTTTGTTAGGAATTCTGTATCGATCATATCTCTCCGGCTAATGCTTTTCCCATGAGGCCTTACCGTAAATCAAACAGCAGGTGACGGCTCTTTGCGGGAAAGGGATAATGTGTGCGCGTGTGTGTGTGCGCGCGCGCGGTGTGTTTCAATATGTTCAGGGGTGCGTGCTTGTGCGTAAAAGCAAGAAAAGTGGAGGGATAGCCAAGTAGTGAGCTTCATAGTCCTACATATTACGCATATATTTTCAGATTTGATCGGTTTTCGTTGTAAGTGGCATTCTTGTGGATTAGCATATTCAGAAGAGAAGGCGTCTACCATAGCAATACTATTTTCAGATAGCCATCATACCTATGCGTAATACCCAAATAAAGTAGGCTAGTCCTCCCAAGACAATTTGGTGACAAGTTTTATGCTTTTCTCTTGGTCCATTTTCGTTTATTCTTGTTCACTGTTTGGTCGTCTATTGATGCAATGAATCAATACTTATCAACAAAGTGGTTCCAGGTGAAAATGTAAAGCGACCATCTTAACAAGTCATTCAGTCTTATATTCGTCATATTAGTCATACAATCTTATTTTTCATAAGACGAGTGAAGTTAATTGAGATGGGCGAGATAGCTAATTCCACTTGTTTCCAAAGCAGTTTCACTTGTTTCAGGAATTTTCTAGAAACAAGTGTCAGTGTCTAAGGCTAATCCACTCGTATCAAGATTTTTTTTTTAATGATTTGCATGGGAAACAAGTGGAATTATCTCACCTTCATGGGTCATTTTACTTGCTTTAAGAAAAATACGATTTATAAGTGTAGGCCCAACTGTCCGAACTTTTTTGGGGGAAACTCTAGAAAGTATACAAGCCTACACATCAGCTGGTAGTCGAGGAGGCACAGTCTGTTTTATAGGCAAAAAACTCACATCTTTCTACTTTTTCTACAATTATAAGTGCCAAATTTAAACATTAGGCCTACCATTTCTCCTGTTCTTGTAACCGCTTTCAGGAACAGTATAGCCTAAACGACTTGGAGGGAGAGTTTTTGGGGCTCATTACTCCAAAAAGTAATTTCTCATGACTCATTTCAAAAGTAATTTCATTTCGTAGCCTACTTATTACTCCCTGGGCGCAGTAATTCGTTACAATACTCGTGAGCTTGTATTACCTTTCCGTAGCTCATAGAGGCTGGGCCTGCTTCAACTGAGACGGGGAGACTAACAGGCTAATTATGAGGAAAACAAATGTCATAGTTTGTGGATAATTCAACCTCAGTCAGATTTTAACAGGGGGTGATAACTGAAATAATAGCCTATTACTAAAATTGAAATAGTAGCCTACTTCGTTACTGGAAAAAAGTATCACTTAGTAACGCGTTACTACCCAACTCTGCAACCAGACAAAACGTCCCTCTAATGAGTTGATCTACCATTTGGGTGGCTCACTTCCCTTCCTCCCTTTTCTACAATTTCAGGAGCGACATTTCAACATGTACCATTTCAGCTGTCCCCTCTAACCGCTTCCTTCGTCTTAGGGACAGTACAGCGAATGAAGGGACCAGAGAGAAAAGGGGACTAGTTTGACGAGACAAAATGTCCCCCAAATGAGTTGATCAAACATTTGTTCAACGGTTTCCATCTCCTCTCAAAGACACGCCTCGCGCGCACAACGGGACGCTCGAGGATGAACTTGGGAGACAAAGGCGCGAGAGTCTATTTGGGGCTCACGCTTGGGCTGCGCGCGGACAAAAGGCCGGCTTGGAAACAGCTTTGGCCGCCATTAAAGAAGAAGGCAACCTGTTTATAATTCAGTCAGAGAAAAAGAAGGGGAGAGGAGAGCTTCTGCACAGAAAAGCCCGACAAAAGACATTATGAGGCAGCAATGAAGGATGAATTATTCAGGGACCGCTCCGGCACGGTTTAGAGGCCCGTTCACCGAGAGAAAATGGCCGTTTTCACCTACAAAATGTTTCTTTTTGGGGTCGGCTAAAGAAGCCGACTGCATGCCATTCAGAATGACAATTGAGGCCTCAGAAATCGACTCACGTAGCCCACATATGCGTGCTCGCTCCCCAAACACATACGCACACAAGGATACGCACACACGCGCATGCACGCACAAAGACGCATTAATACACACACACACACACACACACACACACACACACACACACACACGCACACACACACACACACACACACACACAGGCTTAAAAAGCATGTGCCATTTTCAGTACAACAGTGTGGGACAGCACACGTGTTACTTTTTAACAGAACTTTTGTTAATAATGATTAACTTATGATTTTTAAATTTTTACATTTGATTTATTTATCCTTTATTTAACCGGGGAAGTCACATTGAGATTAACATCTCTTTTTCAAGTGAGCCCTGGCCAAGATGGCAGCATACATATAGTTACACAAAATAATACATAAAACACAGTACAACATCAATGCACAAATTCACAGATAAAAGCTGAAAAGAGCTGAAAAGAGCAACAAACGTCCTCGCAGTAAGTGGTCAAAAGCATGTGCATTCCGTGGTCAACAACATCGGCCTAGTGTTGAAAAGTAACAAAATGTGTGTTGACTACAGATGTGTTGATAATGGCACATTCTTCTTTAGAGTGCATTTGAGAAAACTGACTGAGCAAAAGTTAATAGGCTACATACATTTTTGGTAGCTCTACAATTCATTTTTCTGCCGTCAAAAACTGGTGAAAAGGTTTGGTCCTCTAAAGTGACTATGTTTTGGTTTTGGGTGTATGGCCTTTTGTCAGTTCAAGGAAAAGCAACATTGTAGACTTATTTGCTTCTTCCAGGCTTTGACGTAATCGCCGTGTTTACCATAATATTCTCATTTTAATTGTTATGATCAAGAAAAGAAAGCGACCTTCTGTAGGATGACGTTAAAAATACTGAAACGTCCTCAGCCTCTAATGCATGATCTTTTATTGAGTCTTTGATGAGACCCGGCCCTGGCCTCTCGAACATTATTAATGTCCTCTAAATGATGTCGATATTGTGCTATGTCACATTTAATGACGGAGGGAGTGTATTAAAGAGTGTTTCTGGTGAATGGGGACCAATGTTCTCCCCGGAGAGCGCCGGCCTGGCCCGGAGCGCAGCTCCACAATGAGGCCCCCGGCCACCCGTCCTGCGCACAGCTCCGAAAACTCACCCCTCCTCCTCCTCATGCTCTCCAAATCTCTTCAAGCAGATTAAATCGACTCTTTTATTTCATCTCACTTTCATCTGGAGAGCGACACCGCCCCCCTCTCTCTGTTTCCTACTCTTTCTCTCTATTTCTCTCTGCCTGCGGCGCACAACTCGTTTAATATCTGGCTCCATCCTCCAGAGCGCAGTGCCCCAACAAAGGAAAGTCAGTCTGTTTCCAACAAGTTTCTAATTAAGTTCTGTATTAGCCTTTGTGGGTTAATTGTAGGCCTAACTATGTTTCGTTACATTTTCCTAATGCCAAGCCTATAGGCTACAACATTGCAGAAACAACATTGCAGTATTTTTCGTTTGCAAAGTTGGTCATCGCCTTTACTCGCGTTTATACTCTTATAAAGGATGCGTCATTTTCAACACATTTGTGTGTGTAGTTTGGGATAAAACACATTTGTGTAACTTTTCAACACAAGATAGCCTAATGACATCTTGTGTCAATATGCCTATGTGTTATAAAAAAAATTGAAAAATAACACCAATGTATGTTATCTCTATAGGCTACAGATGTGTGGAAAAGATCAAATCAAACTACACTGTCTTCACTTAACAAGTGCTAGACACGTTATGTCTTTAAGTCAAGCTCTTGTAAGTCAAGACAGAGTCTACAGATTTTGATATAGGAAAAACGAAAATAATACCACAGCTATAATGCATTTGAATTCGGCTATCATTCCTAACTATAACTGAAGTGGTCGGACTTAAACTGATTATTGCCTAATATGGCGGTAACATACAGTAGCCTACCTCTGTAATACAAATAACGCAACTGTTCAATAAATCTTGTATTCTCCTATCAGCCTGTGTCTTGAACACATAAGTATCAGTATGAGTGATGACTCGGTCAGCGTATTAATATTTGAATGAACTGTTATGCGATTAAAGGTTTGAGTTTTTTTTATATATGACACAGCCAATCAGAACCGATTGTTGTTGTTATATAAAAGGCCTTTTCGTCATTGAGATCCAACATTGATTTAATAGAAAAACATGACTTTGTGATGGAGGAGCACTGGTCCGGCCCGTAGTTTTTCACAATTCATTGTCATTTCCCCTAACTGTCTTTAACTCAAGGCAGTTCATTTGAAAAAATATGTAGGTGTTTAATAAATATTTCTTGCTGGAGGAAAGATTAGGCCACCGCAATGATGATCTAATGTAATCTAAACGCTTATGTTTTGATATGATATAGTATACATATAAATAAAAGTGTAGTTTTCTTCCAAGTCCCCCATGCAGTCGGTAAATATGACTTAAAACAGAAAGGTACTCATACTCAAACATTCCTGCTCCCTCCTCCATTCTGTTTTCTCAGACATGTGTCCCAGTAACTGTTAATGCAGCGTAAATGCTCTTGCAAATGCTTGCAAACTTTTATCTCTTCTTCTGGCACCGATCCTGCATAATATCACATTTGGAAGTATAGTTGGCCCCCGAGGCCTGTTGCTGGACCCCACCAAAACTCCCAACATACTAATTAACCCTGGAGACAAAGTTAATGATTGAAACAGTCACGGTGGCCCCGCCCCCCCTCTCCTCCTGCTTCATATTTTCACAGTGTATCTTTAAAGCCTATACTTCGTTAGGTGAAATTAGCCAGATGATACAGAGGATCCTTGTTGAGGGCCGACACATTTCCATTTAGGCCAGGCACATGCGCGCATACGCACACGCACACGCACACGCACACGCACACGCACACGCACACGCACACACACACACACACACACACACACACACACACACACACACACATGCACACAAGCACACACATACACACACACACATTCCACTCTGCAATGCAAACAGTCAAAGGGATAACTTTATTTGGTGAAAGGGGATCCTGGAAAGGGCTAATTGAATAAGCCCGGGATCTTTGAAAAACCCCTACCATGGTGAGCGCAGTCATCATGTCATAATTAGGTTTATTGAGGCGCATTCCTCCAATCTGCCTCCATTCTCCCGGGCTCATTGTATCCAGGGCCCAGGCCAATGGCTGGGGGACAAAAGGGAACCGTGAGCAGACAATACATGAAAGAGCCATAAAGATTTAGCTGGCTTTGTCACAGAAACGGAGCAGGACTTTGTTTGTGTAAATAATGTGAGTGAATGAGGAACTTGGGTTTCTCTGTCACTCGGGCGAAGGATGGCGTGCTGCAAATGTAATATGCGGGCACACACGGGATCAGTGCCAGGGGGAAAGGAGAGGAGAGGAGAGGAGAGGATGGGGAGGAAAGAGAGGGAGAGAAAGAGGATGGAGGGAATAGGAGTGATAGGAAGAAGTGAGGGAAGGGAGCAGAGGGGACGCAGAGAATGGGTTGAGAGCACAGAAGGGGCAGGGTTTGTGTGTTTAGTGTGTGATGATGGTGTTTGCAGAGGCATTTGAGCGTTAGCAGAGACTGACTTTTAGCATGAACTTTTGTGCACCATCTATTTGTAGTAGTTATCCTAAGATCAGTGAAACTTTGAGTACTTATAGTATGAGGTTAAGCGTTCACTGATAGAACCATTTCTCCAAGATAAAAAAGATGTAGTGACGCTTCATATATGTTATGCCCATGATCCTAATACTAAGAGATCATTGTTTTGTATAGTAAATGAATGATTAATGATCGAAATTGTCTTGGATTTATTTCTCTGTCACAATGGCAATTTAATTTATGTAGCTTGATATAACGAAATGACAGCCATGTTGTGCATTTGTACTTGCACTTTAAAAATTTAGCACACAGAATGAACTTGCCAGAACTTGTTGCAACATTTCAAGTGATATTTCACTTAAAACATTAAAAAAATGATTAATTCAGTAAGTTGTCTGTTGCTGCGCACCATGTTTCAAATGTTTTAATTTAGTCGGTTACTGTTCCTATCTCTTCAATGCCAAACAGAACCGATAAGCACTTGATGGATCTTATAATAGCTATTGGCTGTTACTGGCCTGAGCCAAGCGTCTGGTGAAGAGGGCTCTGTCTGTCTGTTGAATGAATGGATGTGTCACTCAATGAGTCCCTGGGCACGAGGGCAACTGGGGGCACGAGGGCCAAGTGGCGAGCACCAAATCACTCTCCTTTACCCCGGGGCTCTCTCTGCTCCTCTGTTCCTCTCTCCTCCGTCTCTCGTGAGTTTTTTCTAATAAGCCCATGCACAATGACTATCCAAGCATGAAAACATAGTTATCTGCAAATGAATGGACGCTCTATGCTTCATTAAAGCCTCTTTTTCCTTTCACACTCTTATTGTGACCCTCTGATATCAATTCAAAGGGCAATTAATGAATGCACACCAACTTTGAAGTCAGGGTGATTTTTGGGAGGGAGGGGGCTTGTGCGTGTCTGTGTGTGTGTGTATGTGTGTGTGTGTGTGTGTTGGGGGAGG
>OMLI01089005.1:0-11150 GCA_900302605.1 Rondeletia loricata | reverse complement strand
AGAATTAGGCCTGGCTTCCCTCCAGAGCCCCGCAGCCAATCATCAGTTCCCCCCTCTTCCTCGGGAGGAAATCAATTGGTTCGGAGTGTGCGAGCCCTCGTCCAATGAGGCGATGGCACGGAGGTGTCATTTCTCGCTGTGACCTGAGAGAGGCAGAGTCTCTTTTTCCGTGGAACGCCACTGTGCAACTGCATGAAGGAGGGTTGTGTTATTTTAAATGCACATTTCATATCATGAACCCCAAGATAGCACGATCCCAAAGAAGTGTTAGTTTAGCTTATATATAGTTTATTCACCGGTGAATCTCTTGCCAATTCCTCTTCACAGGTTACAGTCTCTCTCCTTAAACTCTCGAAAATGCCTTTCCGAGGATGCGTCAAATAGCAGAGTCTAGCTTTAAAGAGAGTCTGGCTGAGCAGGGAAAGCGCTGACTGACATTGCAGGTTGTGGATAATGAGTTCCGCGGGGAGGGAGATAATCGGCAGGCGGTGGCTGGAGGCTGGAGGCTGTAGGGAAGATGGGAGAACATCAGCAGCACGAGACGCCACAGCATCCTCCACACCTCTCCGGGGTTGTTGTGCCCGGGTGTAACGGCGGTTAACGATCGCCGATTTGCGGGAAACAAATCTGCTCAATCTCTCTCCCCTTTTTTACTTTTGACTGTTTCATTTGATTTTTTTACAAGGCATCTGTGTGTCTCGCCCCAGGTAGAGAGTGTTTACTCACCACAGCAGCAACGACAGCCAGCTAGCGAGGAGGACAGACGAATCCGACAGCCTTGCTTCTCTAACAAGGCGCCATTAAAATTACATGCCACTGTCAGGGTTTCGCCCCAGGTAGAAATCATGCACTGGTTCATATCGACCTGCCCTGCTTAGGACAGGATAGTGAGTGGTGTGTGTGTGTGTGTGTGTGTGTGTGTGTGTGTGTTTGTTCTTAACTTTCTACTTTGTTTTTGCCATCAATAGCTGATAATAATGTCTCTTGATTCTTCTCCGAGAGAGCAAATTCCATGTATTATTTAGAGTGCTGTATGGATTCTCGTCATGAAAGGCCCTGGGTGGAGGCACGGCTCTGTTATTTATTTTCTTCCCGCCTGTGTCAGACGGTTTTGGGGGGATGGGGGATCAGACGCCACGTCAGACGCCTGTAGGGGGCTTCGCCCGGGGAGATTTGGATTAACTTTCAGGTTGGCCAAGCAGAAACTATAATGATTTTCTCTCTCTGCCCTTGAAATTATCTTCTCATCACTTACTAAATTTGATAGATGCAGTCTTTTCTACCTCGCCCGTTCCATTTGCAGGTGTAAAGAAAGTCAAAGCCGAACATATCACTCACGTGAGGTTAAACCAGTTCTTACAGGTTCTTGCATTCAATTTCAAAACCGCAGCTTTTAGGAAAAGGAAATAAGCAGCTGCTGTCCTGTCTCCTATTTCAGCAATTTGCTCTGAGCAAACCACAGAAGTCCTGACAGAGTCAAAACAGATTATATTTCCTCAGATCTGCTCTCCAGATTAAATGATTGTCAAAATGAAAATGACTTTAATTGAGGCTTTGCATAATGTATTTTTTTCCCCACTCTGGAAATTCTCTTTGACTTTTTACTCCGCTGTTGTGCTGCCGCCTTGAACTACATTATTACCCTGTAAATCGATGCAGATGATGTATGGGGCATCCACTGCTAGTGGTAAACCCTTCTGTTTTCTGTGATATATGATGATGTATCATATTGAATGGAGTACCTACCTATATAGTGGGCTCTGTTCTGGGGAAAGCAGATACATACAGTATAGCCAGCTACTCAATAATATGCTATCTGTGCAACGCTATTTGAGATGTCATTAAGAGAATATGTTATTTTATGAGATGCTTTTAACCTATAAGTGGACACTTTGGTTGATTGCATCCATCATTTACACACCACCTAAATGAAATTCAATGGCCGATCAGACATTGCAGAGGTAGATCAACCAGTGATGAATAGCATGGTACAGTAGTTTTGAATGCAGCCTAAAGGTCTTAAGCTTCCCAGCATCCATCTGGATTCTGTCTGGGGCGTATCACCATCCTCCTGCTCAAATCTGCATCTTGCTTAGCTGCCATTGGATGGTTGTCTGTTTGAGCTCATGTCTGAACTAAACTGGCTCTCCTTCCATGTGGTTCCTCAATCTTCATCCCTCCTCACCATCTTTCTTTCTCTTTTGAGAGCATCTCGGTATTTGCATATTCATCAGTCTTACCTTCTGTAGGCTACAGAGAGATAGATGCTTAGCAACGACTCATTAAACAGTGCTTTGGTATGGTGGGGGAAACGGGGAGGAGGAGAAGACCAGGGCTTCATGCTGATGTGAATGGTGTATCGGTGTTTACTGGGTTGAATGGGGATGTTCGGTAGCTCATTTATTGATTGCGTGACGATCGGAAGTCAACTGCAATAGCTGCTGTATCTCTGTACAATGACAAATAACATTAAATTGTGTCATTAGGACTCTTCCATCTTAGTATGATCCTGCCTGCAGTGAAACGCAAGGAACTGTCACGCAATCACATTAGAGATGCTACTCAAACTTTTGGACGTTTTCTTTGCTAAACTGCAAGGTATCCTGCACTTGGCATTCTACCCATGAGCTGTAGTTGCCAATCAATAGCTTATTATCAAGCCTCATCAACCTCACTCCCAATACTACCATCCCGATTCCAGGCCCAATTTATGCCAAGGTGCCAATACTGGCTCAAGAGTTTTACAGAAACGGCTGAGTTGCGCCTTCCAGTCTGACGCTGATTAACTCCAAATCATTACAGTTTTTATCGGATTCCTCCTCTTCTCAAATGAGACACTTATCTTCGAGAGACAGGTATGAAAGTCGATCCGGTCTGCAATTTTTAAAGACACACTGGTACTGTGGATGTCTGTATTTTTCTGCTGAGAAAATGTCAAGTGTAAAAAATATGATATTGGGGTTTGTGAGTCAGTGGAGGTTTGGTGGCTAATCCTGTGTTCCACCGCGGTCCCCACTGGCAAGGCTCAGGCTGTTCAAGTGAAGGGCAGAGCTGTGTTGCCAGTGAACCGGCGAGTGTCCCGATAGCCTTCTAATAGCTCTGGTAGTATCGGCCCTCTCCTCCGCCTCCACTTTGATGTGGGCCCTCCCTCTCAGCCCACCGGCGATGGGGGAATAGCCTTTCATAGGGGAGCTGCTGTACGCCCAGGGACCTGCTCAGCCTAATCCGCCAATATGTTTCACCATGACAAATCCCTCACTTTATTGATGCTGATCCAGAAGAAGGGGGAAAAAGTTGAGGGCAGAAGTTTGCCTCCCTTTTTTTGTACAGGGGGAGAGCAGGAAGAGAGGGAGAAAAAAATGGGAAGAGGAAGAGAGGAAGGTGAATATTTCTCGGGGAGTTAATGAAAGTCCTTGAAGTGAGGCGAGGGAAGCTGTCACCTGCCCCGGTGATAGATAGCAGGGCTTCCTATTATTAGCATTCCCAGAGCCCGGAGTTTTATGCCTTACTAGAGCCATTTGTTGATTAATTAATCAGGTAATGTATGCTATCTGTGCGACAAAAGAGCCCGCATATCTCTGCCTCAGCCTCTCCTGGGCTCTCTATGCGACCGCAGCCCAGGATCTCCCACCAGGCCACGCTGCATTCGAAAGATTACAATTCCAAAGCAGCCGCTACCAAAGGGAAGCCATTTGCACAAAGGTCTTGGCTGCTTTTAATGTAAAGTAGAATAATAAACATCCATGAGGGAAAAACAGTCTCCCATTTCATGAATATATTCACTTTCGCTGGCCTGAAGTCAACCTTGTCTGATGTAATTTTTTCAGCTTTTTGGAGAAAGTTTTCAAACTGTCAAATAAATCTCAAAATAAAATAAACCAGGAGTGAAGCACTGTGGGCCGGGGAGGCTGCAGAGCTTAATACCTTCTGCTTTTCCTCCGTCTGAAATTGAACGGGACTGTTCAGCAAAGCCCATGTGGAAGTTCATAATCAATGTTCATGTGTACAGTGTGTGAACATTGGGTTATCTTATGAACGATTTTCTGTGATTATCTTTATTGAGTTCCTTATTCCCTCTCGTGGCCACATGCCTTCACGTCCATACGCTTTCTGTTATTGCCTTGTCTTTACAATCATCAGACTGCTGGATTTGCATGTATATACACATATTGTACACACACTATGGACCATTGGTAGACTAACACTGTATCTACTGTATATGGTACACAGATGTGAGTCTATCTCCATAAGCAAAATGACCACCATGTGCACTTCCTGGATTCCTGGCTATAATGCTTCCTGTTTCCGTCTCCCCTGCTGTTTCATTCACACTTCCCCCACAGCTGGCACCATTGTAGAACGGCAGGAAATGACATCACATATACTTTTTACGAGATAGCATCAGAGCGTTTACCCTTTATCCCTAAATTCTGTCCACGTGTATAAAGTTAGCATCTGATCTTAGTATCATCCACAGGCGCAGTGTGTGAGTAATAAAGTCTCAGCCAGTGGAGTCAGGTAATAGAGTTATTATGTGTGTGTGTGTGTGTGTGTGTGTGTGTGTGTGTGTGTGTGTGTGTGTGTGGGTGCAGTCCTGTAAATGTACTGTACTACCTGTCAACAGCATCCCTCCTTTCCCTTTTCCAGTCCTCATCATTTTCTCACACCCCTCAGTCAGTCAGAGTCGCTAGTCATTTATTCGCCCGGCACTGAGCATGGCCAACCAGGGGAATTTATGACCATCGGCTTGGCTTATTCTCACCTCGCTGTAAAGCTGTCACGGATTTACCGCTACCGGTGTGTCACTCCCGTCATTAAAATGTAAAAGTTTGCGACACTGCCTAGAAAGTTACAAATGATTCCGGCGAGCTTGGCCGTTTCCTGCACTTACACTTCGCCCGGTTGCAGGTTCCCTCTCCGCTCAAACTAAATCATGAGCTGTCACAGCTCACATCACTCTAAGTAAACTCTACAGCGCAGGGAGGAAGTGGGAAGCTCATCCTCTCTTTAAAAAAGGGAGTTTTGCCATTTTCCGCTTTTCAAAACGTACTTTAAACACTCCACACTGACTCTCCTGTCCTGGACGGAGAGTCAACAGGGAGAGAATTCAGCATGTTGAGTTATCTTTTGATATGGCTTGATGCCTTTTGATTGCGTTTATATGAAAAAGTCCAAGTTATTCTTTCAATAATCTTTCCTGAGCTGTCTCGCCAGTGCAAACCCCAACCTGAAGATTCTGACAGTTTGACACTTTAATTTCCTTCTGAGTATTTCACCTGAATCTCCCGGAGAAAGAAAGAGACGTGCTGCTGTAAAAAAAAAAGTCCATATTGGGTTGGAAATAATTAAAGCCAGGGCCTCAATTAAATCCCCTCTGCCCTTCTCTTTTACCCAGGTTTGGAAAGCACCGGAAGGAGGAGCGGCCAGGAGAGAGGATGGAGAGGAAGGGTTCCAGTAAATCTAAACCCGAGGACATGCAGGCGTCAGAGGAGGAGACCCTACGGATGAAGCTGGAACAAGAGAGGTGAGCGCTCAGACAGAGCCTTGGCTCGCTAAAAGCCTTCGCAATTAAGCCCCAAAAAAAAAGAAATGAAAAAAGAAACACTGCTGACTGGAAAATTAGCAAACTGCCTAATTAACAAAATGGCGGAGCGAGGTTGGGAACTTCTGGGAAAGCACTCTGATGTCAATTTGTGAAACGTCCCTTGCTTTTATATCAGTACATTAAATAGATCATTTATGGATTGTTGTTGCTTGTGTCGTTCAGTGGCGCTGACCTCCTAATGGCGCTCGTAGGCCTCCGTGGATTTGGCCTGATTGAATGCTGCTCATTATAATAGTGGAATCGATGTAGCTCTGCGTTTGTCTTTCCCCGCAGCTAGTGGAGGTTGTTAATCGCTCAAGAATATGCTGTTCTCTTTTTCTCCACCCCTCTTGGCTCCCTGTCCCTCGGTGCTTGTGGACATCGGGACCTCCGTAAGAACGAGACGGCGTATCGGTTTTTTTGCTGTTTAATTCCTGTTTAATTCTCTGCAGCAGAGAAGACAAGTGGCAGGGTGAATGAAAAGACAACCTGCTGCCTCCATTGTTCCCCACCAGCCAAACGAACTCAGTAATCAAACTGCCGTCGGTAATGAAAGCTAATTGAATAGAAACAATAGGGCTTGATACCGCTCCCTCTTACCGCTAAGGGGAGGGAAGGATGGATGGCTGTCGGAGATACGCGCTACTGGAAACAGACACAAGTGTGCGCTCACAAACAACACACATAAACACACTCACAAAGGCCCTCTTCCCTGCTGAATGGAACATCTGGAAGCCTTGTTCAAAGAGCTGTAGCGCTTTTTCTTTTACTATGACTTGCAGCGAAGGGAGTCGCGCCCGCAGGGGAGCGAGTCCCTCTGGCTGAAGGCCCAACACATTTCCCTCAGTACACCCTGGAGACCAGCGGCCTTGCTCTCCCTCCCTATCTGTCCCCTTTGAGCCGCTCCCAAACGACCGCCACGCTAAGCAGCAGAATCAACACAGAGACACAATGAGCGTGAGATATGTAAAGTACAGTACGTGCCCTCACGCTCCACTTTATATCCCGTCCCTACTCTTTTTCATTCATGCCCATCACCCATTTTCTTCGTCTGCTACTTTGTCTTGCAGCGAATTCTCATTCCCTGTCTTGTTTGTGTCCGTTCTGCATGTGTGAGCTCCGGCTCCGGCTCCCGGTACAGCAGGGCAACCTAATTCTCTCCTTTTGTACCTGCTCCCAAATCCCATCACTCAGCCGGGCCGGGATTGTCCCTCGGTTAATGGAAAGGGAATCCTGAGGGAAATCGTGGTGGGTAATAATAAACCAACCTGCCACGAAGCCAAGTCGATGTTCAAAGCATCAGGGTTCGGCAGGACGACAGCTCAGAAATCCATTACTTCTTGTATTTTTGGTTGCACTACTGTATTACACTCCCAGGGTGCTGGATTTCATTGTCGTGGTTCTCCGCTTGAGGCAAATGCTCTGATTGAATACATAGGTTGCCACGGAGACAGGGCTATTTCAGAGTGCGTTTATGAAATTCTGGATTGGACCGCGACGGGTTTCTGAAGCTGGCAAACGTTACGCGGCACTGTAGAGTAGTGTCAGCGGCCCTCGGGATGGGCTGCAGCCAAACCCATGGCTCGGCTGACACGAGCGATCATTAATTCAAGCAGACGGTTTTGACGGGAGCTTTTAGTGATTCAAAATAGGAGTCAACGAAGAGGTGAGACAGATTAATTCATAAAAGCTGCCCTTTTTACCCGGCAATAAGCCAGCTACGGTTATATATTTAAAACTCTGACCTTGATATGATTCATGCAAGTTACGGTTTGGCCTGCAGTTTTTACAGACACTATCTGACCGTTTATTTTCTGCAAAACTGCTCTCCTGTATTGATATTTTTGTGAGCCTCTTATGGAGGCGTCTTTTAAGATGATCACTAAGAGACTACATAAAACGTTCACCTCATTACAAGAGCACAGTGCAGTGCTGCACTTGATGACGAGTGGTTATCAGCAGCATTTGTTTTGCCATAATCTGGCAAATTGTCTGCAGCTCTTGTGATTGACTGTTTCATCTCTCATCAAGGCAACATTAGAACCTGTGGTTAGGCATCTCTAAACCTCTATTCGGCCCAGCAGCAGCCATTACTCTGGTTTCTTTATGCCTGTGGACAGCACCCCTATCTGATTGGCTCATGTTGAGAGGACCGCAGAGACAACAGGCTCTCTGATTGGACCCTGGGTGGGTTGGAGAACAGACGTTTTTGTGGATGTTCAGGGTTGGAGTGGCCCTCATTCATGCAAAGCCATGGGGGAGAGGAGAGAGAGAGAGAGAGAGAGGGGTGAGTGGTGGTGGTGGAGCTTCCATCATTCTCTGTCTTATCTCTGCACATGGTAGGCCTGAAACTATATTTTCCCAGCCAACGTGGGGAACACACAAAGACAACCTGACATGTTCCTTCTTCATTTTGCGCCTGGACTGAACTCCATTCACTCCGCCTCTCTCCTCTGTGGCTGTCGCTGATTATGATGTCCATTCTCTCTTATCTGCTTGGCTCCGCTTGGCTTCTAATCAGCGGGCAGCACTCCACCGCCGCTCTCCCAGTTCCTGCTCCCCAGACCACAGCAGAGCAGAACACAGCGGCCCCCCTTCCCCTTGTTTGTTGTCTGACTTCCTGCTGACTCCGGACAAACAAAGCCTGACCACTGTTTCTGTAGTGGGTCAGTCAGCGAAATTCACTTTCGCCTCACAACAAATATCGTCAGTGACTTTTTCTTTAACAAAAGAGAAGTTGCTTTCTCATACCATGTTCAGTTAAAGTTAAAGTAAGAAGTTAAAGTAATTTGCTATAAGGCGATTACTTCCCTTTATCTTTTTTTTTTCTTCGTAACAGTGATTGTGTCACCGGCGTTATCATTCCACTTTGTCAAACCATCTCATTATTTCTGTATCCTATTTGAGTCTAATTTGCATAGCGAGTTCAAAGGGAGCTCAAACCGGCTGATTGGGGAGTGTGATTACATTTGTAATTACATTGATACCTACAGCAAGTTAATGCAATTATTAACACTTTGAATTAACACCACGCAACTCTGACAATTATCTCTCTGATTGCATTATGC
Source organism: Rondeletia loricata (assembly GCA_900302605.1). Lineage (NCBI taxonomy): Eukaryota > Metazoa > Chordata > Actinopteri > Beryciformes > Rondeletiidae > Rondeletia > Rondeletia loricata. The sequence goes on along the minus strand of OMLI01089005.1, from coordinate 2,498 downwards.
GGTTATGGGGCACGTGTCAGCGCAAAAGATTGGCTATCAGAGCTTTGTATTTCTGACAGCTGCAGCGGAGAGACAATATTACACATGTAATTTTCTTTGAGTCTGCGCTTTGATTAAATTCAGATACATTCTGCCCTCCGTCTGCACTTCAGAGCGATAGAACGTGTTTTGATGAGGGGGGATTGAAAATAAAAATGTATTCAAGGCGTCTGGATGAGAAAGTAAGAGAGCAAATACATTCTGTTTCATCCGCCACGGTAACAATGCATATCGAAGAGGCAGGCTTTCACATTTCTAAGTGTGTTGACTTCAAAATGAGAGTACAGACGGATCCTCTCTCGGCCTCCTCCCCACCCACCCCCATCTCTTCCTGCCTCCCTTGGGTAGATTAAACATGGACACTTTCTTTGTCTGTCCAGAATTTAACAGTACTGTTTGATAAGCAGTTATTCAGCGTGGAGAGGAAGGACTTGAGGTGAGCTGAGGTGTTGCTGCCAGTTTGCGCCAAGCCTCGCACAACCATATCATTGCACATCCAATATTATTTGGTATGAAGTTGCAGTTTCACAATTCAGACGTCCAAACGCAAAAAATAGAATAACTGCAGTGTGTCTGACTACATCAATGATTTTGTTGAAGACACGGTCAGTCAGTGGATCAGGGGTTGAACTTCGCCCCGTAAGCCTCAGCATTAGACCGTCTAGACTGTCCGTTCGCCAGGAGGAAATGCCATTCCTTTGTACTGTAATGAAGAACGAGTGAGAGAACATCCTCGATAAGCATCTGTGTCCTGTCATATAGCAAGAATACCAACATTATACCCTGGGCTTTGCAGTAACGGCTACAGTATCTGCTCCTCGTCTACACAGTACCTGCTACGAGGAGAAGAGAGACGGGCTGGTAATTGGGGCTGTACAGTAATAATGTGTTTAGTGTGGGCAGCACTTTCCCCAGTGTTAACATGCTGGGCCATTAATTGTCTAATGGAGTATATATGGTACACCGCGGGGGCGGTCTCAGGAGGAAAGCGGGGGAAGGAGAGGAGGTAGGAAGTGGAGCGGAGGTTGCAGGTTGCGTAAGAAGGAGTTAGCAGATATGGATGGGGGCTAATGGCCCCTAAATTCTTGGGATAGGCATGCATGACACGTGGACCGATAGGAGTCAACGTTCATCCAGCACGTACAATCTGCAGAAAATATGTGCTTGGAATGTGGCATTCAAATCCCAGCATGCCACGGAGAGCCCTGTTGCCATTTGGCCAAGGATAGAAAGTTCACATCATCTGATAGGACGGCTTTTCCTTCTGACAGCCAGAACCCAACAGGTTGGAATAGGCCTGTCACAGCAGATTAACAGACTGACAGGTTTGGATCGTGGATATATATTTATAGCTATTTTTGATTCACAAAAATATAGACTTGTTCCCTCTCTTGAAAGAGGTGGAGGCAATGAATTGAGATGCTTGTTTTGAAACCTTATATTAGTGAGTTGATGAGTGTATACATCAGGAATAGATTGATCTGATGGTAATGACGCTAATGACAACGGCGTGAGTCTCCTCTTTGGCAATTTTGTTCCTTAATATCCGATTATTGAAACGCTCCTATTAGCTTTACCCATCTTAGACTCCTGAGGCCTGGAAGAGCAGTCTCTCCCTCTCTTTCTGCCTCATGTCGCCAGTCTAGCCAAGGCCATTATCTCCTTCCAAATGTCAATGTTGCCGTTTTTATGAATCTGATTAGTCCATAAAACGCCAGAGGGCCATGAGATCCCAGTGGACTTCCGTGAACCTGCGGTAACATCATTGTCTGGTCCTTCCTGGCAGAGATCTGACATCACTTTTAGCCAGATGGCAGGTGAAAGGGCTTGTGGGAATTAGTGTTTTTTTTCTCCCTGTGATGCTATTTCGCTATTTTCTGACACCACTGGGGTGGTTGAGTTGGTATTTCTGTACCATACCTGGTCCACGGCAATGCAAAAATACACCAAACCAGCTTAGAGGCTTTATAGATGACTGTGTATCAAGCAACATAGCATCAGGGCTCCATCAAAATCTCATTCCGCAGATAATGCTGAGAAAATGGGATTTTGGACGGCTAAAAATAAACGAGGCAGTCTATGGATGGGATGTGGGAATTGGGTTAATCCGGCACTGAAAAATGGTCATTGTTTGAAATGTGATTACTGTTATTAAAATACACAGAAATGGGAGAGAGCTCGACTCTGATGGTGGGGGGGGGTTCCAGCCCTGTTCCCAACCCGTGGCAACGCTGTCAATCATCTGTGAGGAGCGGCGGTGGGGGGGGTCAGAGGTCAGTTATGACCCGAGGTGATAGGGAAGTCTAGCACTACTGGGAGGTAGTGCCGCTTGTGTGAATGTGTGTGTGGATGCATGTGCTATACCCTACAGCAGGGATAGCACATCTGGAACCAGTGAGCAGTCCGGTGGCCGCTGCCAGGGTCACCGCAGTGGGAGGTCACCCCGCCCCCACCTCCCC
>OMLI01088998.1:0-11206 GCA_900302605.1 Rondeletia loricata | reverse complement strand
AATTGAATAGCCCTGCAGTAGCCTATAGTCTAGTTTGAAATATAGCATATGTAGGCTTGTAACTACTGCATGTGTTGCTTATCTAATGAAATAAACGTGGCCCATATAATGAACAATTTCTGTTTTTTGAAACTGGTTGAGAATAATACGTTGACAGCATTCATTGGGTCGCATTCATACTGCATTCATACCCAGAATCTAGAACATTTCGGATGCTTCGCGACGTTTCTTCACCTACATCAAGTAAACAGTATTTAGAAGCAGTATCATTACCGGTTGGATGATTCTGCCTTCAAAATAAAAGTCGTTCAAAGTGACACTGGAAATGAATAAAACATTCAGCTCGTTCTTTGGCCTGAGAGTAGCCTCAGAATTGTGAAACTAGAATGCATGGTTCAATCTCTGGTAGTCGCTACACAAATAGCAACAATATTAGTCACCACTAATGCTGGCTAAATGAATGGGAGTCATAGGGCCATCTGCATCATGGTATGTAATTCTTGGTCAAATCAGCACAATGATAACATATTATGTTTAATGAGGGTGGTGGCATATGACAACAAGACTAGGTGAAAACCTAGTATATGGCTGGACAGTATTGGTACGGTCACACATGCACAAAATTAACATTGGTGAATATTTGCTTCCCGTTCACTTCCATTGTATGGTCATTTGCCTCTCTTGTGATGTCCGTGGTTCAGTCACTCAGTCAGTCAGTCAGTCACTCAGTCATGGACATTTGGGGTTCTAGGGCTGGGTCAGTGCCCTAGTGACAGTCACTCAGTCAGTCACTCAGGGACATTTGGGGTTCTAGGGCTGGGTAGTGCCCTAGTGACGTCACTATGCCCTTATGACGTCACTATGCCCAAATAAGGGCATAGTGCTCTTGTAATTGCATCATGCCCAAATAAGGTAATTGCATCAGTCAGTCACTCAGTCAGACAATGTGATGATGTCACAATGTGAAGATGTCATGATGTGATGATGTCACAATGTGATGATGTCATGGCGTGATAATGTGATGATGTCACAATGTTGTGATTATGTCTGATGTCATGATGTCACAATGTGATGATGTCACTATGCCCATAAGGTAATAGCATCAGTCACTCAGTCACTCAGTCAGTCACGGACATTTGGGTTTCTAGGGCTGGGTCGCTGTCGCTGTCCAGCCAAAAAAATTTGTCAGGTCACAGTTGCCCTTACGTTATTTTATCTACCACAGCTTTTGACATTAGGCTAATGTTATTATGTTTATTTTACCTTTTGGTGTATTCTATTTTCTCATTCTAAAATGTGTTCGGTTTGTCATTGCGACATTTATTTTTTAAACGAAAAACAAGTTCAAACCGGACGTTTAGATGTTCTTACAGCTAGCTTGACAGTTATTTCTTCTGCAGCACCTGTCAGTCAGAGCAGTTGCTGTTGACAGGCACCGAGGTGGGTGGTTTGGGTAGCCGAGTTTAGCACTAACTAGCTTTTCCCACGGACGACTGAAAACAAATCATAAATGAAAACATACCGTGGCATGTGTTGCTAACTGTCTGACTAGCTACAGAGCCAGAACTCGTGTGTGTGGTAAGAGTTGCTATTTGGCTTTAGCCAGCTAACGTTAACTAGCTGTGTAGTCTTTGGTGTAATTTCTTTCGCAACAGGTAAGATAATAACATGTGTGTGGGTCATGATATGCACTCCTAACTCTTGGCCAGTTTGCTAAGATAGCTAACGTTAAGCCAGTGTTTTGAAGAAATGGCTACGATGTCACTGTAACCATGTAGTGGACGTTACATTGTTGTCTTGAATGATTTAACGTTATCATAACGTTCAATACTAACTATAGCTACTTCCAGGCAAGCAAAACACACTTTCCCTGCAGAACATATGGTATGGTTAGGTGACACCAGACAGTAAACCGTTATGCCTCTAGCTATAGTAAAGCACGTCATGGAGCATGTTAGCACCGTTAGGTTAACTTAGCTTAATCTGTTTACATTCCGTACTACGAGTTCAGTACACAGCGGTAGCTAGCAATACATATAACGTAAATCCTATAGAGACAATAACTAACCATACTAATGTATTTTATGTAACGTCGTTAGTTGACTAGCTTACTAGCTGTTAGCAGCTGAAGTGTGTCATGCATCCAAAACTCTGAGCTATGAAGATCGGACCCACCATCAGCTCTATATGGTTACATTAGATTGGACCCACCATCAGCTCTGTATCATTACATTAGACTGGACCCACCATCAGAGGTGTCTTTGTCCTTTTCACAGAGACAGGGATCCTGTTGGCGTGGACAGCCAAGGGGGAGATCTGCAATGCTGTGTTGGGGCAATGCTTCCTTCGGACAACTAGGTTTGGGTGGGATTGATGAGGAGATAGTTGTTGAGCCACGGAAATGTGAATTTTTTCACGGGAAGCAAGTGTGTGATGTGGGGTGTGGCCTAAGGCACACAACTTTCCTGCTTGAAGATGGGACAGTATACACCTGTGGTTGCAACGACCTAGGGCAATTGGGACACGAGAAGTCCCGAAAGAAACCCGGTTGGTGACATTTTTTTTTTAAATCGCTCATGACAGACCTTGGCAAAAGCGTTCAATCAGATTAACATTTGGTTTGGTTTTTGTCCACTATTAGAACAGGTTGTGGCCCTGGATGCGCAGATAATAGTGGCTGTGTCATGTGGAGAGGCCCATACACTCGCTCTGAATGACAAAGGTCAAGTTTTCTCATGGGGTCTGGGCTCTGATGGGCAGTTGGGCCTTAATAACTTTGAAGAATGTGTTCGTGTGCCTAGGTAAATGCTACAACTAATGTCTCACATTTACTGATTTGCATGAAACATTTTGAGTTTGTACTGTGTAGCAGTAGATCATTTGCTCATTTTCTCCTATGTAAAGACAATTTTACATAGGATTAATATGGTGTCTTATATTTATCTTCAATATGAAAGAATGCTATGAGAGAAAAGAATGGACTCATTTTGTTTTTTTCTCCTGTGAAAACATCAGAAACATCAAGAGTTTGTCAGATGTACAAATTGCTCAGGTAGCCTGTGGATATTGGCACTCCCATGCTCTTTCAAGAGGTGAGGGTGGAATTGTACATAGCCTAGCCCACATAATGCATGTGTATTAAGTCAGCTTATTATGTTTATTTACGTTTTGCCATCTAACGCCATACCTATTTCTTTGTCTAGGGGGCCAAGTCTTCTCCTGGGGTCAGAATCGATATGGACAACTGGGGCTGGGAACAGACGGACAAGGCATTTCCTCACCGCAAATCATTCAGTCTTTGCAGGGCATTCCCTTTGCCCAGATATCAGCAGGTGGCGCTCACAGCTTCGCCCTCACACTCTCAGGAGCAGTGTTTGGTTGGGGGCGCAACAAGTTTGGTCAACTGGGTCTCAATGACAACAATGGTGAGCCCATCAGAAACCTCATGTGTTTATCAAAATCTTGATAATGAACACATAAGCCTTAAGATCAAACTAATTTTCACAAGGTCTTTTTCAGATCGACATTTCCCAACTCTGCTGAAGTCCCTTAGGTCACAGAGAGTGATTTACATCTGCTGTGGAGAAGATCACACAGCAGCACTGACCAAGTTAAGCTATACACTCCCTTTGGCTGTCTTGATAGAGCTGTAGTGCCCTGTGTAGAAGACCTTGGTTTGAAACTGCGGTGACCTTGGTTTGAATCACAGTGGCATGCAGCCGGTTTGGAAGTTAATTACGGACACCAGACAAACACTGATAAAATTGTGGCTGTGGTGGATAATCTACCAGCCACTTTGGCAGGTAACCAGCCATCATCTTTTTGATATTGCTAAATTATATTTGGCTGGTTAAATGGTGAAAACAGTTGGTGAATGTTGGAGTCACTGTGGCCAGCGGACAAAAACGTTTATTTCCTGTCCTGGTGCCCAGTATGGAGTGGGTTTCTCTGTCAGCAGTGGGCTGGGGTTATAGAAGAGTATCCCTGCCTTAAGTCTTGCAAGCTAAACTATATCCCATGGCCAGGGGGATTATATTTTTAGCCAGGCATCGTGAGATGATTTGCCCGAGTCTGTCCGTCCGTCCGGTCATTGTTGAACTGCGCATGCTCGAGTCCGTGAGCATGCGCAGTGTAAACACAGAATCAAAACTTGTGGATTTGTTTGTTTGTGGGCACTATTGGAGAAAACTACCTTGCCAGGGCAGTTTGTATACGCTTACTGGTGTTGGACAAAACAAAGCTATGGGAGCTGCTAAACACTCGTTTGGAATACAATGGATGTCAATGGCTCGCCAACTGCCCAATTTCGGAACGCGCATACACGGCGAGAGGGGGTGAGTTGGCTGATTTATATCTCGACATAGACAATGTCAACAATTAACCTGGGGTCTTAGCAGACCGGCCAAATCCTTTAACTCAGTAGGCTAAAAACACAGCTAGTTTGTGGCGTTCCTGCTTGCTCTCTCTCTCTCTCTATGTGATTTGAGCCGCCGCCTACGTAAATTGCGCAGCCTTTTCTGGCAATAACCGACTCGTGTTTTTAATTTTTTTGTGGCTTTGGTCGTTCTCGGGCTATGTGATGATGTCGGGCGAGCCGGGCTCGGGCTTCAACTCACTCGGGTCGTTTCGGTTCGGGTTAGAATTTTCAGGCCCGTAAACCAACACAGCAACAGTTATCCATGCAAACTCACAAATACACATTCCCCTCCACGCTACATAGGTGCCCGGCTGTTCCGTGGCTTTGCACACGGTCTTGTTTAGCTAACTGTTAGATATTTAGGTTTCCTGTGCGGACTACCTGGATTCAAATCAAGTCTTTTACACTAACATGGTTACATCCTATATGCTTTCTCAATCACTTCCAACCCTGTATAGAATTGTGATTGCTAATGTTTGGCCTTGCAATGCTCTCATGTCCATGGGAAGGTTAGAATAACTGGTGGTGTTGGTGATTTTGCAGGAAGGAGGTGTGTTTACATTTGGAGCAGGAGGATATGGCCAACTTGGACATAACTCTACAAACCACGAGATCAACCCCAGGAAAGTGTTTGAGCTCATGGGAAATATAGTCACGCAGATTGCATGTGGAAGGTAAAATCCACATGTGTATTGTTACACATGCATATGATATCTCAAATGTAGCATACATGCTCTAAGTTTGTGGTGAATTGACAGGGCAGCAATGTACATACTAATGTAGAATAATCAGTTTAGCAGAGTAATAAAAAAACAACTGATATAATGTAAAACAACTTACAATTTATCAAATTACTGTGCCCTCATAAGGCAGCACACTTTGGCTTTCATCCCCTCCTCTGGAAAGATGGACTCATTTGGGCTTGGAGGAAATGGGCAGCTTGGTACACGCTCCACTTGCAATAGGAAAAGCCCCGCCCCTGTCAAAGGCCTCTGGGTAAATTCTAATGGTCCGACGGATACAGGTGAGGAATTTGCCTCATGGCAAGTAAAGACATGTATTGCATGTTTGCATTTGTAGGTGTACTTAGCTTACCTTGGGAAATCAATATTGTGATTGTTATTTTTTGTATTGCAGACACAGAGCTGGGCTGTTGTATCAGGAGGATCTATGCTGGAGGAGACCAGAGCTTTGCTCACTATTACACTCCCAACGTAAGTTGTCATTGTCAAATTACTTCTTCCCTTCTATGTATATTTGCATTGTATTACTCATTCCATTTGATTACATTTTGAGGTCTCAGTTAATGAAGTTGAATTAGAGTTGCTGGCAAATAATCAGTAATTACAAAAATCTTATCTCTTTACATACTGTCAAATGATGACGGTCTGTTTGTTATTCTATGCCCATGAATGCCAGTAAAATATTTTGATAGCCTTCGATTGGGTAGAAAAAATGGTTACGGTGCGCTTTGCTGTTTAAAAATGAAGGAATTGCCAAATCAGTCATGACAATTCTAAAGATTTTTCAAGGCTAAAGTGAATAGCACTCAGGTTTTACTGATTTAAGGCCATGATTCCTGAGCCTAAAGTGGAATTTATACTTCTGCGTCGAAACAACGGTGTAGCTACGCCGTAGGTCTTTCCGGTGCCGCCGTAGCTTACGTGCACCTCTCCAAAAATGTATCTACACGTAGGGTGACGCAAGACCATAAGCACTGTGATTGGCCCGCTTCATATTTCCTCCTATCTGTTTGATGTCCGCCGATTTCGGCGTTGTGGCAGAATCACAGACACAGAACTATAAATGCTCGCACCGCCGTAGACACCTACGCCATAGGTACGGCATAGTTTCGACGCAGAAGTATAATTTACCCTTTACCTTCACCCCTTCACTCTTAATTCATCATAAAATAAAAACATTTTGGAGTCAAGTTTTTGTTTATTTTCCCAAATTTCAAACAAAAACTAATAATTGGCTTCTTATTTAGCATATACAGCAGGACATTTGGTAATATGCATTCCATTGACAGAAATTAGCCTTATGCAAGGCCTAGAAAAAGGCAGTATCCATCCATAGGATATAATGGTTTACGGCAATAGTATATAATATATGTATAGGCATTACAACTTTGATTACAAAAATATAAGTTAACAAGTATACAGTATACATATTGTGCAAATGTAGGCATTAACTATGATCATGTACACAGTCATGATGGCACAGTAAACATTTTTAAAATACTCTTTGTTGTAGAACCTCCAGGTCCTGGATGACGTGAGGATACAGGACCCCAATAGAAAAATGTGCACCTTGGCGGCTGATCTCATACATAGGTGGCTGAACCACTCACAAGGAAGACTTCCGCCTGAAATCTCCAAGTAAAGTCCTCCCCTCACAAAACCCTCAGCTGCCCACATGTTATCCATCTTATCAATAGTGTTGCCACATTTGTGCTATGGACAAATTGTCATGATCTTGTAAATTATGTTTATGAAGATTTGGTTCTGAAAAGTAGTGTCTTTTCCAATTCCCTTAGTGAGATTGACCTGGTGTTCTCCTCCGCAAGCTGCCTCAATGGGTCTTTTCTGGCTGTGAGGTAATCACATTTTAGGGGAAGTTTGTTTTCATCCATGTTAGATGTTTAATATACTTGAAATCTTGAATTTTCATTTCGCGATAGAATGCAGTGCATTGTGTTTTTGTTTTTTTGAAAGAATAATAATGTAATTATACTATCATGCATTATTCTGTTCAAATGACATTGTGAGAAGTTGGACCAAGTTTGGCCTTGGATTTGACTTGGCTCTTTGACTTTTAGGAATTTCACCTATATTGTGTCATGAAATAATAACTGTCTATCTGTTTTACAAAGCCATCCAGATCACTACAACACCAGCAGTAAATGTTCAGGAGTGGATATGAACATGGCGCGGCTCCTGTTTCACAGAGTGGTTCAGCAAGATTACCCTGAAATAGCTCAACAGGTCAGTGCTCACAAAATAAATCCTATTTTTGGTGTACCATAATTCAGTCTAAGAATTAATTATTTTACCTATGGTATTTACTGTAAATGCATATTTAAAGGCACAATCTGCGATTTGTGCTTGTGTGCACCCTCTCGTGGCTGTGCAAGAGGAATAACAAAAATATATGCCCCAGTTTGTTTTTAGCAAAAGCTAGCATGCTTACGCTAAGGAGCATGGTAATGACATCAAAAGTTCACTTACTAGTGTAGTAAGACTGTACCTAGCTCTTCGTCACTGGAAAACCCTTTCGAGGTTTTAGTGCTCTCCATTTGACGAATGCTGAGCCAATATTGATCTGGTGCCGAGAACGGTCATGCACAAGTTTCTTTTCCATGCGCCATTTCTTAGTTGTAGATGGAGGATCAGTAGATGTAGAGTCTAACAGTCCCGGGTTACACATCATTACTGCTAACGTTTTGTTTTTTAGATGATCAGTTGCCAACTTCAATTTATCTGTCTCCAGTACAGCTCCAACCTCTGTCACCATAGGCGTTCTGCCTCATCCCTTGTATGCTCACCTGGAAGCGTCGCTGTTGCACTTCGTCCTACAACCCTCTCCAACACGTTTACAAAACAAGCATAGTGTGGGGCAATGCATCAATCGTGGATTGTAGCTTTAATTATAGCAGACCTATATTTATTCCCTCTTCTCTCTCCCATCAGATTGCTGCCAGTCTGGAGAAGAACCTAATTCCCAAACTAAGCAAGTCTCCTCCAGACATCGAAGCCCTGAGACTCTACCTCACTCTTCCAGAATGTCCACTCTTCAGCGACCCAAACACATACGTGACCCTCGCCATCCCATTTGCTAAAGCACTCATCAGCCTTAAAGAGGCACCACTGAAGGTGCTAGGTAGGATAAAGACATTTTTTCATGCATCTTGCTCCATATGATGGGACAGGTTTATTGCTCTGTCATAGTCTCTTTTTTGCAATAGATTTGTTTCACAAGATGTCTTTGGTTTCGTATTTGCTTCAGGAAACTGGTGGTCAACATTTGAGCCCACAATCTTCCAGCGGCTGGTGGAGTTGTACAAGGAAGTGGTGGTGTATCTGCTCCGGTTGCACAAGGTGGGCATTCCTCAAACAGAGCAGAGAATTTTCACCTGCTTCCTGGACACGTCACTCCGTCTCTTGGAGATCCTGCATACGGTGAGCGCTGAGAAAATCCATGGGTTTGTCTTACCACAACTCTCGCATATAAGGCTCATAATCAGTTCTCATTCCAATATGTTGATAGTGTGTGTTCTTAATGCCTCAGGTGAGTGAGAGAGCAGGACACATCATACAGTACGATAAATTCTACATTCACGAGTTGAACGACCTGATCGACATCAGAAATGACTACATCACATGGATCCAGCAGCAGATGTACCTTTTGGTGAGTCCATTGGTACATTACAAATGCAGTCACCTTAACAGTTGATGTCAGTTCCACGATTCACTACATTACATTTGTCAAAGGTAAATTATGCATCATTAAGGATCATTTGTTTATGCTTCTGTATCCTCAGGGTCAAGATGGTGCGGTCACTCTGTGCAAGTATCCCTTTGTATTTGATGCCCAAGCGAAGACCACACTGCTTCAAACTGATGCTGTCATACAAATGCAGGTAACATACAGTGTACCTCTTGCTGAACGCTTCTATCCAAAGTGCCTTTCACTACCTTGTGCGGATACATTTTTAGCTAAGGTGGCCCCAAGTGGTAGCATTAGTGCCATGCTCTACTTCATTAAGCTATAAAGAACCACACAGAGATTAATAACTGCTCTTTTCAAATGGCTTTACTCTACCAAGTGAAGAAGTTGAATCCAATGCAGTCATATAATTTGGGGCCATAATAACAACTGTATTATTGTATCTTTGAAAATATATAGCTAGTCTCTTACCATTCACTTGTTATGTATATATGTATTATGTGTTATGTATGCTAGATGGCAGTGGACCAGGCACAGAGGCAAAACTTAAGCTCCATGTTCCTGCCGGTGGTGGAATCCGTTAACCCCTGTCTCATCCTCATCGTCCGGAGGGAAAACATTGTTGGAGACACCATGGAAGTCCTCAGAAAGTCCAAGAATGTGGACTACAAGAAACCACTCAAGGTTCATTAATGGGTTGTTTCAGGAAAAAAATAAGTCTACTGAACATCCCTGTTAAAGTTGAAAAACTAAAAAGATGTAGTCTTAAAGATTCCATGAAAAAGGATAATAAAACTGACCACCAGACAGCTTTGTTTTTTTATTTAAAGGCTCATGTGACTAACTATTAAATGCATAACCATTATCCATCATGGATGGATTCTTCAAATATTATTTAAAGTGTTGCAGTTACTAAAATATGTTTACATAGCTCTGTTGAGGGAAAACTCATAAGAATTCATTGTGCACTATCCCTTTATCCTGTGCTATCATTTGGATTATGTCAAAAGGTACTGACATGGTGCTAATGTTTGTGATAAAACTCATGGCAGGTGATCTTTGTCGGAGAGGAGGCAGTCGATGCAGGCGGTGTGAGAAAGGAATTCTTCCTTCTGATCATGAGAGAACTGCTGGATCCCAAATATGGGATGTTTCGTTACCATGAGGAGTCTAGGCTCATCTGGTTTTCAAATAAGGTATGTATGATTCACCTTCTTCTTTTATCAGGCAAACCCATTTACCGAGCTCAGTGTAGTTACTAGCTAAATCATTGGTGGAGGAACACTGATAGGCAGAAATTCTGTTTGTTTGTTTGTACATGGACACAGGGATATTTGAGAGCGTGCTTTAAAACTTGCATATAAACAGCCTATCTCGAATAACACATTAAAGGAATAGTTCACCCAAAAATGAAAATTTGGTCATTATCTACTCACCCTCATGTCAGTTGAAACACTGTTGAAGTGTGTATGTCCACATAACACACAGCGAGTTTGCTAGCACTGCTCCGTATCAGCCTTCTCCAAAAGACCGGGAACTGGTTCTTTTAGAGTTCCAAAAAGGACAAAAATGACCATAAAATCACTCCAAACAGCATAATCCAAGTGTTCTGAAGCCAAACGATTGCACTGTGGGTCCAAAAGTCCAATATTTACCTCATTATGTCCTAGATTTTCCACACTTGTTCTGCACCGTGCCAACCGTCACAACAGTAGCAAGCAGATGTTGCCTTCAATGCTGTTGGAAATATTGTATGACGGATAGAGTGCGCTTGAACGACCCAATAAAGTGGTAAATACAAATGGGAAAGTCAAATTGTACATGATACCCATGATGCCAAGATGTGACATTCTCACTCTTTGTTCAACTTTTAGGTGTCATGCATATACAACAACTTTTACCCAATTAACTTATTAAAATATAAATATAAACTGATGTGATTATTCTCCTCTACATTCTACCATTGCAGCACAAATTAGCTCTGTACCACTTGGTTTCTAAAATAGTTACAGTCACAGTCTATTTAGTTATTTTTGACAAAAAAGTACTTGAATACACGATGAGTTGTATTTACAACTGTAAAATTCAGAAGTACGAGCTTACGAGGAGCACACGAAGGCAGCAAGACTCGCTGTAGGGCGACCAGGGCCGGTATTCACAAAGAATCCTAAGGCTAAGAGTTGGTCCTAACTCGCTGAGTTAGGAGTAACTCCTAAAAATAATGGGCGTGTCACTCCTAACGTTAGGAGTCCTAGGTTTTGGGGATAAAAGCTATTTACAAAGAATCTTAAGGCTAAGAGTTGGTCATAACTCGCCGATTTAGGAGTAACTCCTACAAAT
>OMLI01088994.1:0-13072 GCA_900302605.1 Rondeletia loricata | reverse complement strand
ATATACAGAATCTAAAACTACAATGCCCACAATTCCTACGTCTAATAAATAAACAATTCTGCCAATGGGGTGCGATACATTTTCCAGGAAATCTTGAAACAAGGCAGAATAAGGCTGATCAAACTATTTTTTTACTTGTTTTAATTCAAATAAGAATGTAAGACCCAGTGTACCGGGCCCTTGTTAATTACTGATCCACACCAAACACAAGCACTGCAGGGTCTTGATTCCAGTGTACAACGCAATCTTAAAATTGATCAAGAAGGCCTAGCTACTTTTATGCTGAAAAACATAATTATGGGCTGGTTGTCTCGCAAACAGTAGTTTTTTGTTTGTTTTTGTCCTGTTCCTGTGTGTTCTTTTAATACGCCTACATTATGATCATGAATGCATTCCAAGTTAGGCTGAATGTAGCTATGGTAGGCTATGTAGCCACTTTCAATAATTAATATCACAATTAGCTGTTTTGTTCTACCGTGGACTAGCAGGTCCACCATGTTCTCTTTGATGACTGGTTAGGTTGCCAACTCGTCTCGCCAGCAATTTTATCGCTTCATTTCAAAGACAAGCTCCTTCCTCCTCGCCGCTCGTCATAGCATCTTGCCAAATTGTGCATCGGCTGTAAAAGGAACACATCCACTCTCCAGTGTCCCAGTGACATCCAGAGGATGCAGATATGTGCATTACCACACCAGGGGACCTCACTCCAGTCAGATCCTCTTATGTCTCTGGGTTAATATTTTGGCATGTTAATGGAGTGTGCTGCATTAAAAACTCAAGAATGATAGGGCAAAGAGAAGAGTGAAGAATAAATAATACTCTATTGATATATGCTCTTCATTTTTTCTCCCCACACTCTTAATTCGCTCAATTTGGTGCACTACAACTAAAATGGGAGTTCAACAAAGTAGTGGCAACAGTGAACGCCACTAAAGCAATAAACATATTCCAGGCACTAAACCACACAAAGCGACATGTCTTGTGACTGCTACAAACGAACAAATACCTCAGCACCCTTCCCTTATCCTCCCCATCAGCTATCCACATATCATTACCAAATTGATCCTCCGTGTCCTTGAGGCAGAGGGGACGTCACTCTATATCATTTGAGACAGTTTATGTGCGAAGAGGCCTGCGGGGGCAGAGGAGGTGCTTGCAGTCAGAAAGAGTATGTATTCGGCTAACGTATTGACTACCTCCCCCTCCTCCCTGCCCTTTAATTCATGGAGCCACGGTGTGGTGCATGTGATGAGGGGGAAGGAGGGAGCAATGAAAAGAAGAGAGGCCTGCATGGAGAGAACTAGCCTTAAAGAGCCCTCATGTGATAACCCGTTCACGAAAGCATACAGTACTGACGGATGTATTCTTGAAATTGCGCAGCTGACATTCACCTTCGTGTGTGTTTTTCTGTCTGTCT
The DNA here is from genome assembly GCA_900302605.1 of Rondeletia loricata. Taxonomy (NCBI): domain Eukaryota; kingdom Metazoa; phylum Chordata; class Actinopteri; order Beryciformes; family Rondeletiidae; genus Rondeletia; species Rondeletia loricata. The sequence continues at coordinate 11,655 of OMLI01088994.1, read as the reverse complement.
GTCTGTCTGTCTGTGTTTATGACATGACATAAATGAAATGTTAGCCACTCACTAGTGTTTACTTTGCCTGGAGGTTAAAGCTGAAGCATACTACCATTGTTTGTGCTGTGCGCTTTGGCTGCAAGGTCAGAGTGAGGGAGAAGGAGAGAACGAGAGGAGAAAGACAGGGAGGGACATACAGTTGAACATGGGAACATATAGAGGAAAACCAGTCATCAAAGTCAAATCTAATTTTCTATTGAGAGTAGATGACAAGGCTCGCTTGCATCTCATACGTCAGTAACATCTATCCTTATGAAAATGGAAAGATGAATTGATACTTACAAAAGAGCTAGGCATACAATATACCTTTCTCAGAGGTATCATCCCTCATTTACACAGCACATAGAACAGAACACAACACTACATAAGATGAGAGAAGCTCCCCAGACTAGATAAACAACATGTTTTCCCGTTTTCATATTTCTGAAAGTGAACAGAGATCAATAATCAGCCATTTCACACCGTTGCCGGCTCAGAGTGGGTCATATTGGGATGCCTTTGTGCATTTCAGCCTTGTGTTTTTTCTCTCTGCAGATGAGGAACGGATCTATTGATGGTGCCCCAGTAGCTGCCATTGGATGAATTATGTAACAGGCTCATTGGGTTATGAAGGCGACTGGGCGGCTGGGGAGAAAAGTACTTATGCTGCTGCCGTGACAACTGATAACGTAACCTCAGTGTTTACATATTCTGTACATGTCAATCCTGGCTCTGTGTGTATGCATGTGTGCCTGCGTGTGTGCTGAGCCTCACTGCAGACTTCTGTGTGCTGTTTAATCTTTTTAACTATTTAATATTTTTGTATGTCTACTTCGTAGTTGTTGCTTGCCATGTCCTAAGAATTTCATTGTTCAGAATGACCTTGTGTTATACTGTGCACACTTTGACTTAATGAGTAACCATAGCTGACAGACTGCTCCAGAGTAAAGGAAAAGTAAAGAATTTGTCATTCCCTAATGACACCATAAAATATGACTGATGCTAGTCAAGGGCTGCTACAGTACCTGACTTATTGTAGGCCTATCAGTAAACTAACTGATGACTATGGTTTTGGCTGTAATAATAAGACAAAAGAAAAACGAAAGTCTTAAGTCATTTACCAGATCCCTGTATCCTGAGGATTCGTTTTAATATAGGATACTTATCTGTTGTATCGTCGTGCCCATTGCATTTCAAGTGTTTAATTCCAAGCACGCTGTATACAAAATGGATTCCATCCTTTAAAATATTACAATTTTGTAAGTAATGGCTCAAGGTAGAAAATACCATCAAATAATATTCAACAGTGAGTTTTACTTTCATACCAGCAATCATTTTCTCAGAATAGGCATCATATTTTTCAAATCGTGGATATCTCATTTTGGAATAAAACTCTTCATTTTGACAGCACAAAGAAAAGAGACACACAGTGGGGAGATCATATCCTCCCATGTGCGTCTTGCAGCTACAGTATTTCTTACCCCTCTCCCTTTCTCTCCATCTCCTTCGCTCTGTGTCTCACCCACTACCTCATTTACTCTACAAAGGGAGAGCAGAGCATTTGTCTATTGTGAGGAGCCCAGGGCGCTCTGCAGAGTTGTGTTAAGTAATAGCAACCAGTGACGTCAAAGGCTCTCCGTCTGAGCTGGAGAGAGGGAGCGGGGGAGGAGGGATAAAGGGAAAGGGAGGAGGGGAGGGAGAGTGTGAGGATCCTCTTCTGCTTGTGTTTCTGCCTGTCAGTCGTTGTACCTCTGTCTGTGTGTCAGTACTGTATATATATACACGGTGTGCAGCCGATGTTTGTTTAGGCCTAAGGCTGAAACAGTGTGTGTGTGATGTGATTTCTATTGTCACAGGCTGCACAAAGGCTAATATACATCACAGCAATACATTTTTTGCCGGTAACTCAACGTTTTAGTTTTTTTCTACTGGTTCAGAGAGAAGCGGAAGCAACACGGTCACACATCCGCGCACTCCTAGTCCCTCTGCTGCTGAGCATAATGTTGTAGAATATTTATAGGGTGAGATCAAGTTTGTGTTGTTATTACAATAATGTTAGGATGGGCTCTTTTGACAAAAGTTTCTCATGCAATGCTGTGGTTTTTGATAAAACAATTTCGTGAAGGTGACTTTCAATCAACTGGGATGACACATGGCAAATGGGCCATTAAATATCCAAATACTCCACATTTTGTTTCCTTGGACGTTCCTAAATTCTCAATGAAAGCCTGTATGTATGGATGGTGCTGGGCGTGCATTCCTTCAGTGTATGCAGGCCTTTAACAGCTCAACTAAGCCCTCGTGAGTCAGATTTTAATAAAACATTAGTTTAGGTAAGTTATTCATTCAACTTCATTTCTCCCTCTCCCCACACTCTCATCCCTGGAGTCAAAGTACAGACTCCCTTTGAAGGACTGATTGGGGATTAGAGTTACGCTCCTCCATGGGAAGAAGTAACAGAAGTGGCAGTGAGTGGAGGATGTATTAGAGGATTACACCCTAAGACAATATAGCAGCCTTAACATGCCTCATTATCGCTGCTGACCTTTTAAATGCTCTGCCAGGTGAGGGCTGTTTGTTACGAGTGCATTCGGCGGCCTGTGCACGCACGCACACACACACACACACACACACACACACACACACACACACACACACACACACACACACACACACACACACACACACACACACACACACACACATAGATATATACAAATTATACACCATTGAAAAAGCATAAATACCATACTGTATGTAAACTACCATAAAAAGCAGCTACCACAGTGTATCTATGTGGCTTTGGTCCTGGCGGCCATGTGACGTTGGATTGCTGTGAGCTGTTTGGAGTAAAAACAACCCGGAGGCCTTGCCAGGACTGTGGAGCTCCCAGTGCCAACGGCAGCCGACTCACTCTCCCACCCGCTTCCATTCTAAGCTAAGATTGTGAATCTGAATCCAATGTGAAACCATAGTCTCCCCTCTATTCTGCCTCTGCCTGGTCCATAGTCTGTCCCATATTCAATCCCTACAGCACTTTCCATGGGAGCCCTTTCACACATTTACAGCTCACACCAGGCACATGACTATGCTTGGCAAACCTAAGCGCTTGAAGAATGTTTAAAAGTCCAAAGTAAGCCTACTACCAGTGGACCAATAGCTTTCCTTTTCCATTGCAAGCACAGCTGCTGTGATAACAAAAGTAAAGGTCTGTTAGTGAATGCTATCAAGAGGTATGCATTGTACCAAAATATCACATGTACAATGGAAGATACTGAAGGTAAAGTAATTGATGTGCAACACACATTCTATATATATGAATAGAATAGCATAGACTAGACTAGAATAGAATAGAATAGAATAGAATAGAATAGAATAGAATAGAATAGAATAGAATAGAATAGAATAGAATAGAATAGAATTTTGTATGAAAATGTATTCATACATAATATGTTCCAGACATTTTAAATGTAACTTGAGGCATGGTGCCTGACATTTTTCATGGTACCTGATACATGCTATCATATGGCATCAGTCCTGCTTACAACACCGTAGTATAAGTATCTGATGGGGTAAATGACATGGAAAACTACTGGCCTCCTGAACCTGTCTAAACAACAACAAGGATTACCATTCGCTGTTTTTCTACGTGACGTTTTTCTACAGCATTAATTAGAAGGAAAAACACCTCATACCTTAGGAGACAGTATTATTTCACAGTTTATGCAGTTCGTGGTTTAATACAAATATAGGCTAAAGATAAGACTTTTTATCGACAGACATTTGACAATAGAGTAACTTTTGACTTAACGTCAGTCAACTTGCTGAATGTATACTGTGTAGAACATATTTAGTGAAGTGCACTTTAAATTTCCTTTGCCAACACCGGTGCGTTCAGCCAGGCTATGACGTGCAGAGCCTGCATCAGCACCTTAGATACGGGCACACCATTCACCACAGTGCTCCTGCCCCGTTTTAGACCAATCAGCGCTTGTGTTTTCTAGATAGCGTTCAGCACCACCCACACTGCTGCCAGCTGTATCGTTCCGCTGTAGGGAATCTCCTCTCCAGCGACACATTCATGCCAAAGGCTTCATACCTCCGACATTTTTTTCCGACACAGCTAGATTTTTAAAAATGTTGTTAATCATCGAGCAAAGGTCTCCCTATAGTGTTCAGTCTCATTCCACTGTCTGGTATAAACATGGCACAGACATTGAAGTAGCAGTGAGTTATGGGTGTAGGACTTAAGTATCTCAATAAATAACACAGTAGACCTGTGTCCCTATAGGCGTACTTGTGTGATAACGTCTGATAACGATCATTACACTACCATATGTGCCTGTATAATGGAAAGAGTTAGCCCTTTCCGGTGAAACGTAGCCTAGAATCCATCATTCTCACGTCGCAGAAAGTATATATTTTAAGACAACTCAAATACAGACAAGGACATCGTGTGTGTTCTGTCTTAAAATACATTATTTTCGTCTTCTGCCGTCAGCGCAGACCTAGGTTATCTGTGACGCAAGCGTTCATGTTATGGGCGTCTCTCCATTCCATAGAATCATATGTCTTGGATGGACAGCACGGATCAGCCAATGAACATGCGATTTGAGCCGTTCGCACAGGGCGGGACTCGAGTATTTGACCAATCGCAGCCGCTCGTATTGTTTTGACCTCTGAAACCGCATCACCGCCTACCGCGTGCCCATGGCGGAGGAAAGCTATAAATAAGGGCGACATGCTGACAGTAGGGGGACGAAGTTGTAAAACTCCCGTGTAGGAGGGAGCTACTCTGCAAGCCTGCTGAAAAGAGGACAAAACGCGAAATAGAAACTGAAACGTAAACGTCAATCCTCCGACATCTACACGTACTGGAATAATTTTTTTGTAACGTTGATAATATATTCTATGTGAAGAAAGTATTTATACTTAACTTTTTTCTATTTGCACTAAGTAACGGTACTTCAAAACTACTGAGAATCTTTATTTTTTACAAAAAAGTAAGTATTTCCGGCTGACTGGTGTCTGTTACTTGCTGATGTAAATGTAACAGTTGTAATAGTGTCTTTATTTTGCTCACTGTAACGCTATTCAGACTTATTAAGCTGATTTGCTGCGTCAGTCCACGAAGTTAGGGAGGGGTGTGTGTGTGTGCGCTTGTGTGTGTGTGTGTGCGCGCGCGCGCGCGTGTGTGTGTGGGGCACTAGAAGGTGGTGTTTTTTTCTAGTGTGTGGGCTGTTTATGAATTTCCCCAACGAAAAATCACAATAGCATTCCCATAGGGACTTGGAGTGTGTCTGATGTGCTCAGTAGTGAGCTTATAGTAGGCCATATCTCTTACTTTGTGGTGTTTTTTATTTATCTCATATCTCTTATCGTTATAATATTCCTATCGGGACGTGTAGAGTTGCTGTGATATTGGTAGCCTTGGCTATAGCAGGCTATTCCTCTAAAGTGTATGATACGATTAACGTTACCCAAGATCTCTTTCGCAAGGCTGAAACCAAGTTGCAACTGTAAAGCATAGGCTATTTCTGTCCAGCGCAGTTTAACGAGGGAGGCGATAAACCCGATGTAGATCATATTCCTGTGCAGAGCTAATGAATAAATCAACTTTAGGGGCTCGTAAAATGCAAAGCCTCAGCAAAGTCGTCTCACTCTCCTCAGCCTTCAGTCCAGAGGTGACTGTAATACAGCATATGTTTCTTTTTATTTGTGATGAAAGAGCCAAGCATTTAAATACCATCTTCCCTGTCTAAGATTAGCGAAATGGGTGTAGCTGTGGTGCTGCCAAGCCTGATTTCGACACAGTTTTAATGAAGGAAGCGGTGCTGCACGCATATCAAACCAGCCCCAGGACAAGACGGCAAGCTTTCAAACCCTCCCAAACATCTACCATTACCTCGCCAACTTATCCACCAATCGGCATTATTGGCTAACCATTTTCTCTATTAAATTGTTGCCGTTTTTCGTTAACTAAATGTAAACCTCAGTGTCCCTTTGCCATCTGTATGAGCCAACCAAGCTGTCCGGTATTATGTAACACGATTCCCGAGTCTTAGTGCAGGGTGATGAGCTCAATGCCTAGTTTCTGACATTTAGAAAAACAATAGATGCGCCACATCAACAGGAAACGAACCATGTCCTCGGATCATTTGTCTCAGATCATATTTATGCAATAACCGCACATCCGCCTTTATCTGTCATCGGTAAGCTCAGTGCTTTGCTGCTGCAATAACATTAGTTTGGTCCTCTTTTTTGTGTGTGTGTGTACATTTAACTTGAATTGTGATATTGTGATAAAATAATGAAAGCTACAACATACATTGGTACTTCATACAGCAAAGGGTTAATGTTTAAAGGGCACTTAATTGCACTCCCCTTACAAAGTATGCAGTGCTGGACTTAAGCAGCCAAAAAGAGCAAATGCCCTGAACAGCATAGCTCCGCTGTGAATATTAAACATGAACTTGTGTGAAAGTTAAATTACCATTGGAAAAATGTTAATCTTTGCCTATGAATTTATCCAGGATGTGCTCATCATATTATTTTCTGTCTTGTATTTTGGATTGAATGACATACTCATGAGTATTTTTCTGTCTCCCAATTATTGCAGGAAAAAAAGGATCACACCCTGTGGAAGGACACCACTTCTACAAAACCAGCACTTTTGTTTTTGAACCTGTTTCAACCAAGTTCTACTTCCTTCTGCCTGGTGCCAGCCCAACGCCTCATCCTGCCTGGAGAGCCTCGGTGTTGCCCGCCACGGATAAACAAAGCAGACCCAGTGGACACATTCAAGGTCAGACGCACCTAATCTCGACACACCTGGTGAACTTCAGCAGTTAGCTATGCAGCTTGAAATCCAAGTAGCTCTCAACTTCATCATCTCTTACCTGTATAACAAGCTGCCAAGGCGGCGGGTCAACATTTTCGGCGAGGAGCTGGAGCGGCAGCTGAAGCAGAAATACGAGGGACATTGGTACCCCGACAAGCCATACAAGGGCTCAGGATTCAGATGCATCCACGTGGGGGAGAAGGTGGACCCTGTGGTGGAAAAGGCAGCCAAAGAGAGCGGGCTGGACATCGAGGATGTCCGCAACAACCTGCCCCAGGACCTCAGCGTGTGGATCGACCCCTTTGAGGTGTCCTACCAGATTGGGGAGAAAGGGCCAGTCAAGGTATTGTATGTTGATGACAGCAATGAAAGTGGAGCTACTAGCGGGGGACTGGATCTGGACAAGGAGATCAAGAACAGTTTCAATCCCGACGCACAGGTCTTCATGCCCATCAACGAGCCTGTGAATGGCACCTCTCCGGCCTCCAGCTCACCCTCGCCTCCCTTCGGCCACTCGGCAGCCGTCAGCCCCACTTTTATGCCCCGCTCCACCCAGCCTTTAACCTTCACAACCGCCACCTTCGCCGCCACCAAGTTCGGCTCCACTAAGATGAAGAGCAGCGGCCGCAACAACAACAACAATGCAGGCAGTGCTGCTGGGAACAAGGTGGCGCGTACCTCCCCCACCAACCTGGGCCTGAATGTGAACAGCCTCCTGAAACAGAAAGCCATCTCCACCTCCATGCACTCTCTGTACGGGTTGGGCCTCGGAGCGCAGCAGCAGCACCAGAAGCCCTCAGCCCTGTCCCCCAATGCCAAGGAGTTTGTGTTCCCCAACCTTCAGGGTCAGGGCAGCCCGAGCGCTCTCTTCCCCGGGGACAGCTCGCTCAGCCTCAGCCCGCTGCAGTACAGCAATGCCTTCGACATGTTTGCGGCCTACGGTGGCCTCAACGACAAGTCCCTTATGGACGGCTTGAATTTCAGCTTGAACAACATGCAGTATTCTAACCAGCAATTCCAGCCAGTTATGGCCAACTAGTACACATAAAGGTACTACTTATGCTACTACTATACACAGAAACGACCAGAGATATGTGATAGGGGGAAAACAAACACAAATGCACATTTTGAAAAATTGAAAAAAAGAGAAAACGAGGACAGAATGTCAAGGAAAAAAGTGACTTGTCAACTGTAAGATCAATGTTACGAGTCCAAGCGCATGAGCCCGAGGGTGAATTACTTTGCCCCCTTGAGTTATACCTTCTTTTTTTTTAAACAATGAAGCTTGTAGTACAAGATGTCCAAGCTTGGTTACCTAAACTTCAACATGCATCATTGTTATTTCTTTTGCCAACCAAGCACAAAATAATTTTTTATGTGACTGTTTTAAGATATAAAAAAGAAGAAAAAAACACCACAAGTCATGGCCTCTTTCAGTATTTAAAACATAACTGGACACCGCCAATTTTTCAAGAAATTGGCATAAATAAGTGGGATTTCCTGGTCTTTTTTCTAATTGTATAATTTAATTTAGTACAGAGTTTGTAAAATATCAGAGTATCTATTGTTTCTACGACATGGTATTGCATTTATATCTTTTTACTACTCCAGTGATCCGTGATGGCTGCAGCGACTTTATGTTATTTCTTTTTTTATTGAAATTATAAAATGAATCCATCTTAAAAAAACATCGACTATTCTAAGATTGTGTACAGAATATTCCGTAGTGGTGGGATTTAAGAATATTTGCTTTTTTGAAAAACATAAGAGTTGTATTTTCTGTTAAGAGTTGAAAGATTTTTGCTATATTATGGACAAAATGTAATCGTATATTAATTTTGTACCTACATTGTGCAATACTTGATAAAACAAACGGTATAACAAAGTATTTGGAGTCAGTGTCTTACATGTTAAGAGGGACTGATAGTTTATTAAGTTTGTATTAAAAAGCTTGAAAATAATGACACTCGTTCAGTTTTTCATTGATCTTTGTGGTTTAGCTGGTTGATGCAGGTCTTTAAGGTGATTACTCAAAGTATTTGTAGGGTTTCATAACATGTCAGGGCAAATTCTGTCATGCAGGCAGAGGAATCAAGTCCTTCCTTAAATGTGTGTGCCTGCTACAGCTCCTCACTTGCGCAACATACATTTTAGTTCACCTATCTGGTACATCGGTATGTTCTTTGACAGATTGCTACACGTTTAACATGTCACTTACAATACATTGGGTTCCAAAAATCATTTTAGCTTAGAGATTGAAGGTTCCATTTTTGACATGAGGTTATTGCATCTGGACCAAAGTCTAAAGAGGATGAAACATTCCATACCTTGACAGATTTCATTTCCTCTGACTATAACATTGACAGGATATTTCTATACAAACGGCCCTTAGCAACATTTGTTTGCACCATATGGATTGTGTTAGCTAACAGTTGCCCTTGGCCCCAGTGTCATTACCCATATGGATACTGGGAGTGTGGTGGTGTTGAGCCTGATAACCTACTGAACCAAGACCTGTCCTCACAAGCCTGGCAAGGCTGTTAGCTAATGCTTGAGGTCCACAGGCTAACTGCTAAACCATGTAGCATTGTTGGGAGGCACAACCCACCCAACAGACAGGCTGGAGGCCTGTGCTACATAGGTGGACGTGTTTATTGTGCCCTATCAGTCGAAAATACTGATCTCTAAGCAATGTACTGATTAACGTACGTCTACAAAATGCCATCTCAGATTTTCAGAGGGACATGGGAGGAAACCATGCTCCCTTCATCTGATCCAATCTATCAGAAGCAGTTTGGTTTTAGTACCTTTCTCTGCAGCACTGTTTACCTGTTCATCCGTCCGACTGTATGGGTGGCAGGTTGGTGTAGTGAGTAGGAAGACATCGTTCAACTGGAAGGCCCAGGATCAAGCACCTGTGATAGCAAAGCATCTGCCGTGCTGAAGTGCCTTTGAGCAAGATACTGAATACCTACCAGCTCCAGGGGTGCTGTTCTGTAGCAGACCCTGACCTCTGACCTCCTGTGGAGGGGAGCAACCAAAAAGAAAATGTCCCCTTCAGGGTATCAATAGAGTATCTTAAAAAATTATAAGTATGGACTATAATAATAAAGGAAGTCATTTAACACTGGGAAATAATACTGAAGGCAGCGAAGGAGTGTCTAGCTGAATGCTAAGCTACTGTGTAACTGGTCAGTCACATTTCACCCAGTGTCCCTAAGAGATGGCCTGTTAATGGATAACTGGCAGTACTGTCTGTTGAGGGCAGAATGATATTCAATTATGTACATCCTAAGAGAGTGATGTAATATTCACATAACACATCTGAGAATTACCCATAACTGTTTCAGACTCAAAAGTAAAGTTAAACTCCACTAATGTTGTCCTGTCCGAAATTAGAGTTTTGCCAACACCTAAGGTAGCACTATTTATTCCGATTTTAGGCTGCTTACATTGTTGCATTACAGTTCCGTTTTATCAGTCTTTAGGGGCTTTAAGTGCAATGGTTGACAGCTACATGACAAATCCAATCTTTGGAGCTGTCTTTTGAAGGTAGAATACGCCCTTGGAGATTATCATAATCTCCTGGGTTTAGGATCCAAAGCAAACTTAAGTATTGAAAAGGACTCACTCTCTCTCTGCTAACAAAACACCTCCACTCCACCACAGTCTGGTAAAACTAGATTTTTACGACGACCAACGCCTAGGGTTGCAGCTGGTGTTTTACTGGGGCTGTTGCTGTTGTTTCTAATGAGAGAAGTGGGACTAAAATCACTTTGACCCTGCTGGCATAGCATGATCCCTCTGGGGCTGGCTCATCATCACTTGACTGTCTGCGTGTCCTTTGATACACTTGATAGGCTGTGTAAAGTTCAGCGATAGAGATGGAACGCTGTGTATGTGTGTGTGTGTTTATCTCAGTTCCTGCTACTGTGTGTGTGTGTGTGTGTGTGAGGGAGAGAGAGAATGTCTGGTGTGTGTGTTTATCTTGGTCTGTGACACCGTGTGCGAGTGGTATGTGTGCTCATGCGTGTGAATGTCCGTGTGGAACAGGTCCTTCTGAGGATGCCTTTGATGGATTGCCATTACCTCTTGCACACTCCTGATCTGGCCAGCAGAGACTGGTTGCTTATGGTGCTGCATCACAACCCAGAACTGTGACTCTACCAGCCAGAAAAGAGGGGGCATGTTTCTCCAGCTTGCATTATAACCTGCCAGGGTACAGAAAAGGGGAGTGAGTCATTGGGGTGTATGGGGTTGAGACCAGTGATGTAGTGGTAAATGGTAAAAAGGAGGGTACACTATGATATATCATAGGGCATCACAATCACCAATGGAAACAAAAATCGAATACATTTTCACCAAAGCATACATTTATTTTTCTTTTAAAGGCCCTATTTTCATATAAGTTAGATTGGTTTTATACTACTTACTATGATGTGTACTATTAATTTATGTTATAAAGATGTATGTCAGCCTAAAAGGGTAGGTAAACATTATTTCTGCAAATAAAAAGGTGGGTAAACTGGATTTACCCTCCACACAGCACAGTGGGGGGAAGAGGGGGATACTGACATGACAGAGAGAGTGAAGGAGAGGGACAGAGGAGCGATAGTGATACCAATGAGGACAGAAATAACATGGGGCGAGTAGGAAGAGTCTGAAACTCTGAGAAGAAATGGGGATAGAAAGATGGATAGATAGATAGAGGGAATCGGATAGGCAAGGAGTTAATGTGACTGAGTGAGAGAGGGGGGAGTGAAACGTCGCCAGCGGCACTTTTGATGCTAATC
>OMLI01088980.1:0-11388 GCA_900302605.1 Rondeletia loricata | reverse complement strand
AATATTGCAGATAAATGGCATGTTAGCTTTGACTCTTAGCATCTAATATACATTAATTCAACAGTAATATTAATTTATTTTTAAAATGTAGTTCAAAATACACAATTACTAAGCTGTATGGTAAGGACACACAATAAATACTTCAGAAGAAAAGATGATCTTTACCTGGTTTTTCTTGATCTTGAGGGTCACATATGGCGCTTTTCCATTAGCGCGGGTCAGCTCGCTTAAAGCGTGTGTGGCTGGCCCAACTTGTCATCCATGTGCTCACTTGCTAACTTCTGTTTCCATAGAAACTAGATGTGTTTTGGCTTTGAAAAAACTTTTACTATGGCATTTGTTCAGTGTCGCGGTAAGGACTCATAAGTGTGGGACAGGCGCATTTAGATGAAAAAATCATATAAATGATCAGTAAACAAAAACATATTTTTAATATGGTGTAAAGTAAATTTTATATGAAACAATTTCATTTGAAATAATGTCATATTGTAATTTAATTAGCTCATTTTACGTATCTCAACATTGAGACCACAGTTGTGGGACATGAACAAAAGTGGTGTTTGGACCCATAAAATGCCTCAGAAATGTTATTAAATCGCATTGTTTAGTAGTAATTATTTTTTATGTCAAGATGTGTAATAACACTGTGTATATATTTATCAAGCATCATATGACACATTTTAACATAAATCCAAAATGTCACTGCTGGGACTTAAAAATGCCCGTAGTTGCAGAAACAGCCTCAATACTGTACAAGGCACTAAAATGTTGCTAGTTTACTATGACATGCTGAATAGACTATTATTGTAAATCATCACATGTTCACTCTTTGTCATATCCTCTGTCCTTTCACCAGCCCTTCTCTCCCACCCTCAGTCCCTAAATAGCACAAGGGAGTGTGACATCATTTCCTGTATATTAATACATGTCTCAACTAGTTTTGTCTTGTGACTGCTGTGAACTGAACAGCTACACTCCCCAAAGCTACAAAAAGGCATTAAGGAAGAATAGATCACCTCATGATTCTGTGAGAGCAGAAGAGGAAGATGACTAGCAGGCAGATAACACAGGAGTGACTGACCGCGTTCACACTGTGAGCAACTTGGTCGATGGGTCGCTCTACTCTGACCGATTCTAGACATGCGAGAGGCTCTGACTGCATCTATGTCGTCTAAATCGTGTTTTTTGCTGCTCTGGCATTGCCTTTCACAACGTTACATGGTTTCGATGAGTTCACATAGCTAGCTAGCAAGCACTAATTAGGTAGCATTAATTGCAAATAAACAGAAAAAAATCTATCCATTCAGTCCATATTGCACTTGCCAGGCAGAACTATAAACCAAACAAAATCACATCAAGTCGGGAAACAAATGATGATTGCGAAAAGTTTGTGGCCAACTTTTCTTGGCTGACGAGCTTGTTGACACATTGGCAGTTTCCCCGGTAACTCAGCTCTACCGGAAACGAATGGACTTCCAGTGATTTGTTAATCATATTGCTTGCAGTGAATGTGGAGTGAAAGGAATGGGTATCTGTTAATCTGTTAATATCTGTCCAGAGGAAAAGTTTGGACTTTACAAGAAAAAAGAGAGGGCAGTCTCAAAACCTCAAAAAGTCTGGACAACAGCAAGCGACTGAGCATCTAGTGATGTGGCCACTGACATACCCATAATGAAGGGAGAGAGGTTCCTCTATCTAGCCTAACAGAACAATCCAAATGTTTCTCAAGCTAAGCAGGGACAACGGATAAAGTTGGAAGAGTGAGAAATATAGGATTAGATGAATTACTGGAGAAACCTGTCATGTGCTGCCATCATCCCAAAACATCAACCAGCGGCTAGGTGAAGACGCCACACGCCCTCCGTGTTCAGAAACAGCAATGCTTAGACATATCCTGTCAGGATGCAGGATGAGTCTTTCTCAAGGTCAATACACTTGGTGACATAACTAAGTGTTGAAGTCTCTGGCAGTGGCAATGGAGAGTAAAGAGATGAAGGCTTTACCTGTTAGGAGAGAGAACCCTAAGCATCAAATTGGCTTTGTATGTGAACAAGTTAGGAAATAATTATTTACACAATCCAATTACACAATTTATCAGGAAGGACGATAAATCATGAAATGCTCAGGGACTCCATGATCACATCAGAAGTATTTACCCAAAGGCATTTTGGGTAGTTCTCCACAACCATGCTTGACAAGGAGACTCTACAATTTCTGTCATACTTTTGTTGAGTAATTTTTTTCCGCTCAAACCATCAATCATGCCATTTGCAAAGAAAAAGATGGCGAAAGAAAGATGACCTGTCACTCATTCATCACCAACAAAAAGGGTGTTCTTCCGCTGTAGCATTTCTGTAAAACATTTATTTTTTTTAAATGACAGGACCCTCAATGACCAAAAATAGGCACGGCTTTATTTTCCCCCCCAAAACTGTTGCGTAACAATAAACTCAAATCAATATCAAAACACATGATCAAAAATACAAAAGAACACTTCAGCGTTACTCACGAGGAGAACAAACATCTGCATTTGACTTTAATTGTGGACCTACAGCGAGTAAAAAATACCTAGACTGGAATCGTCTCATTCACAAGGTTGCGTGTTGAGCTAGAAACGCTCTGATTCTCTGCAAGAGTTCCTTCTTCACGCTATCGGGCACGAGTGCTGGAAAGGAGGGAGGGGAAAAAAAGAACAAAAGGAATACATTATAACATCACTTATAACATAACATGCCTGTGAAAACACATTCGGTTCAGCGTTTGCTGCCTATATTTACTGGCTTATGTCTCAGTGTAGCTCAGAATTGAAAGAACATGTACTGTAACCGGTACTACATATAATTTGGCATGATGTTATTGTGCTTGTATATAATAACCGCTGTACAATACCTCTGCCTTTTGGTGTGACCTCTGTGACCAGGTCCTCCACTGTGACGTGCTCCAGGCCCTTTTCCCTGATCACATCTGAACAGAAGATTGATTTTCTTTAGAGGTTCAGTTTGATGAAATAAAGAAGTGTTTCAGGAAGTCTCCATCACACCCTTCCTCCCTTACAAGTGGTGGGACCAAGCCACCTTTCCTTCACTTACACTTACACACACACACGCACGCACGCACACACACACACACACACACACACACACACACTTACCTTTGCAGTGTGCTTTCAGCTGATCCCTCCATCCACATTCCACCAGCTTTGCCCTGAGCAATTCTTTCAACCTAAAGCCAGACATTTAATTTGGGATTATGTAAATGACCGCTGTCTCTAATAAACCACTGATTCATCACTACAACTGGACGTCAATCACTGCAGAGGAAAGCTTGCTTACCGCTCCCGTTCCCCCATTTCTATCAACTTCTGATTTATTGCAGCCCTCATTTGGGAATCTTTGCTCATGATCTGTCTGAAATATCAAATACAAGCAAAGAGCAATGCCGGTTTGGGTCAAACAATCCCAGGGCAAGAGACAAAATATGAATTATTTCGTATATAAGGTAAACGTTACCTTGGTCGATCTGGATCAGCTGGGGAACACACGGTCCCTTTACATAACCGTACCGTCGTAGCACTCAAAAGCTTAACGGTTCCGCTCACGCAGCACTGAATTCGCCACCGCTGTTTAAAAAAAGCTAGTATGGTAATGTAGTTTATCTTCGGATGAATATTTATTGGGCGAATACGAAACACGAATATTTATCACGATGTAGGAAACATTGTAGGAGGAATACAATGAGAACTCAACTTCCCATAAGCGACTAAGCCATCCGTGTCCGTTCTAAAAATGGCTCCGTGTGCTACAAAACCGGAAGCGCTTGCTTTGCCCCACATCATCATCATTATCTTGCTGTACAGACTGTTTTCCCCCACTTGTGAATAAGCCAGTCAGATTTATCAAGACATGGCTGCATCGAACTATTCCTTGAAGGTCAACAGGGAGCTTTTGGATCCCAACTTTGAAAGTTACAGGTTGTCTCTGGACCCCATACCAACTTACAACGTTGAGCTGGATGCTGGTGAGAGAAACTACATAGCTACAGTTAGCTGGGAAGGAAGCCTCCTACTAGCACAACCTGACATGACCAGGCTAAAAGCTCTGATACCACTATCGCTGAGGTTACCAAACACCAGCTAACAAGCTGACCTCTTCTTATTTGTGCCTATTATGGAGCTACACATGTCCAGAGGTTGCAGATAATTAAACATGTATTTTGGTGATGCTATTGCATGAGGCTACTCTAACACTCTAGTCCAGTGGTTCTCAAAGGGGTGTCTGGGGACCTCTAGGGGTCCTTGTGGGGGTTGCAGGGTGTCCCCACCAAAGTGAGGAATAGTTTAATTTCACTATAGTTTAATTCACTCTGAATTATTCAATTTAGGGAATGTATAACAACGACTATTCTAAGCATAGGTTTCACTCTGACCACTATTCTCTCCACATGTACAGTGTAGATAGCTACATTACTAAATCAACAACAACAAGCATCTTCCCATATGGGGGTCCCTGGGGAAAAATATATGATCAAACAGGACCCTGTGGCCTATATGTGTCTATTTGGCATGTCGGTGACATGAAAATGTTTGAGAAGCACTGCTGTAGCTCTACTCTAACTGGCGAAAGTTAGTCTGTAGTAGAATTAGCCTATATGGACAGCTGTACTGTGTAGACTGTAATGTAGTTACATCATGATGAGAACAAGAAGCCAGGAAGAGCACTATCACACTCTTTGGCACTTCTCTTGACCACAGCATGTTGACAATTGTGGATATGCAATATCCTAACCTTTTGCCCGTTTCATCTGTGCTGCAGCTGTGGAGGAGGTTAAGTTGAAGGACAGTCAGTACACCCTGGATCATGTGCGTGCTTTTGGCATGTACAATTACCTGCACTTAGATCCCTGGTATGAAGACAGTGTTTTCTTTGTGGACTGCAAAGGACGGGTTCTCAATCTCACCGTCACTCTGGTAAGCTTGTGAATCTAAAAACCCTCTCTCTTTTTCTCTGAAGTCCTTGTTGCTGGTAGCTCTAGCTGCTTAGGTGTCTATGTTGTGTAACGTGTTTGCCTGTATGTATTTATTGTTAGTTGTCAATATGTCCCTGCACCAATGTCTCTGAGGCAAATTCCTGTGCATTAATTGTACTTGGCAAATTAAGTGATTCTGATTCAGATGTTATACTGGAGTTGTTGATGGGTTTTAGTGCATCTACAACTCCAGTATAACATCTGAATCAGAATGTTATACTGATTCAGTATACTGTTATACTGTTATACGCTATAACGTGTTTGCCTGTATGTATTTATTGTTAGTTGTCAATATGTCCCTGCACCAATGTCTCTGAGGCAAATTCCTGTGCATTAATTGTACTTGGCAAATTAAGTGATTCTGATTCAGATGTTATACTGGAGTTGTTGATGGGTTTTAGTGCATCTAGCACACCAGTAGGTGGCGACCAAATACTTCTGTAATAGCAGCATCAGCCTGACATGCAGTTTTGTAATGTTAAGTGCAAATGATCTTTGCAAAAATCTCACAATGTTGAAGTTCCAAATGTTGCATTATTTAGTCTGGCTCGTTAACATTACACCATCTTGCTTCTTTCCTGCTTAAGACTTTGAATTAGAGAGAGACAGACAGACAGACAGAGGGAGAGAGATACCGTCCTAATATTGGTGAATAACACAGATGTTTTTTCATTTGAGCGATTAAAGAATTGATAAGAGCTGATCCAGTTCTGTTACCCAATACCAAGACATTAAGCTGAGGAGCAAAATCAGGACAATGACCTTCTCAACTGAGACTTCTTTTATGTCCAAGACAGACAGCTTTATCCATGATTAAGGATAATTGGTGCCGCATTGCCATTTTCCATCTGAACTGGTCTGACTGATGGTCATCAGACTATAATCCTAAAAGCCAGTATTACTGGCTTTCAGTGGCAGCATTAAATGACTCTTTATGAAATGTTTTGCTCAAATTCTAATTACAATCATCACATGGTAATTATCATCCCTGTCAAGTCTTTTGTGTACATTTGAAGGGAAGTGGTGCTAGGCATTGTACGTAGGCAATGAGAAAATGATCTCAAAGGTGCATCGCACATTAGGCACCGCTATAATACACAGTATCACGCTCCATGGCAACAACAGGGCAGTTGCTGCCCAGTCCTTTTGAAACACTGTTACTTCACGCAGTGAGTAATTGATGCTCATGTGGTAGCATATCTGTCTATTACTAATGAGACTCTGAAAGAGCAGTCGTGAATCACATGTGAAGCCCAGTCACATGGGGGTGGATAACTTTGTTTCTCTTTGATGGACACGTCTTGGTCTCTTATCACTCAGGTTTATTATTGAAATGGAATAATAATGGAAATAAGAACAGTAAGCTAATTATGTTGTTGAGTTTTCATATCCGACGTCAATGGCTGAATTTTCTTATGGGACTAGATTGGCCAGTTCAGTATGAAAGCAATAACCTTTTCCTTCTTTTGTAGTTCAAAGAACACTGTCATTAATGTCCCCATTTGAGTCTTAGTGAGACATGACTGGACTGCGTAAAGAGTGTAATTGGATAGGTTGGTTGAGCTGAGCACAAGTAAGAATGGACATGTCACCCATTTTACATGATTTTTTACAATCTTTCGATTAGCTTCAGTGTATCTTGCAGAGCAGTAGTGACAGTATCCATCTTGCACCATTCCCGTGCGTTTCTCCACTACCACACGACTAACATTCAACGTTCCTGCCTGCAGCTATGCGTGAATCAAATATATCTTAGATTTCTGTTTGAAAAACTGCGATTCTTGTTGTGCGTTTTCTGAATGTAGTGCTGACTGACAGGTCTGTTGTTTTGTGAATCCAGGACACAGCCCTGGGGAAGCCCAGAGAGGTCTACCATATGTCCGATGGCTCCAGCCAGTGTGAGGATCGTCTGTGTGCCTCCCTCAGCCTCACCTCGGCGACCTGGGCAGCCCTCTCCGACGGCACCGGCAGACTCTTCCTCCTCCGCACCAGCAAGAGGGGAGAGAGCTCCCACATCAAGTGGGAGGTAAGAATAGCAGCCGGGTCTGCAGCTTCCATAAAGTTCAGTTTTCAGTACTACACAGACACATTTTGTGGCAATCTTGTTGTGTTTTCTATAAATTAGACATCTTTTGGAGAGTTGTATATATCAGTTGCTATATAATCTAACAGTCAGTGTGAAGTCACACAGACATTAAACATGACTTTTTCATCTTTTTAGCTCATTCTAACTATAATACCATATACATATTTGACAATTTATGCCAAAATCCCCCCCTCCGCCCCTCCCATCAAATAAAACTGCCTTTCTCTCCCTAACTGATCTCCCATTTACACGTTTGAATGATCCCTCCCTGCGTTATGTCCTGCCCCAATATCCTGTTTCAACAGGAAATACATCATAAAGGAAGTAATATGCTCTCAAAATGTGGTTCCGTTGTGACTTTAAAGGGGCATTAAGTAATCTATTACCTTTATTGACCTCTTTTGGCGACTAGTAAGAATTGAAAACAACATAAATGAGATAGAACTGATCTCCTCCTACACATCTCTCTGGCACTCTCTTAAGATAGTTAACCTGGCTGGTGAATTCTGGGTTCAAAAAGTTAGATTCCCACCCTGAACTCTTCGATTAGACAAGTCTTTGTTCACTTAGTCCTGATAACAGGCATAAGATTGGGATTGGTTACAAACGAGAGTTCACTTTCTGACCAAGCAGACTTAATGCAAATCCAGATGTGAAGTTCAAGAGCAGAATGTGTAATGAAGGATTAAGCCTTTGAGTCAGTAATATGAGCACCATATGAATGCTGAATAGTTATCTATTGTTTTGATTTAAAAATGGATGTGGAGATATATTTTGATATGTGCAGCAGGCTGACGTAGTTCTTAGAGAGACCATCCTCTTAACTGAAAGGTCACAGGTTCGATGCCCACAGCGCTCCACTCATTGACTGTAAGTCACTTTCAATAAGAAAGTCGGCTAAATGCCTAAAATGTGAAAGTAAATCAAAAATTATATGGATTTAAAAGTAGTAATCAGTGAATCTTTTAAATAGTATTTATTTTGGCGGCATCTTTGTTGCTAAGCGCTCATTGCTGTGGTGTTTCTGCACTGCACTTCCCAGAGATCACCTGTCAATCAAACAGTGTGTGCCAACTAACATAATATCTTATCGATGCCCACCATTCACTGTAAACTTTCGCTGTCTGTGTCACCTGTGTTAAAATGTCCTTATTTGTTGATTCTGTGCCTGTAGCCACTGTTCAGTGAAGAAATGGGGGAGCCTTTCACCGTCCTCCACAGCCTCTCCCATGTCCAGGCTGGAGTCCACACCATGGAGGTTCTGCTGCTCCGCATCCAGAAAGACTCGGAGGAAACCAAGGGAAGTGGATACTCTGTGTCTCTTGAGTGGATCACAGTGGCCAACTCCGGAGGACAGGGTGAGTGGTGCAGCGACCCATCGCCGTTTTGGTAATTGAGCATGTAGTAAGATTAGACAGGCGTGTAATTAATTGTTAAGTATCAATTAAGATCTACATTTCAATCCTATTATTTCACCTTCACCACAGAAATCCTTGTTAATTACGGCATGATGGGAAGTTAGTCATAGTCGGCCATCAATTGAGTTTAATTATTATGTCCCGGATGAGATTGAGCAAACATTGGCACGAATAACTTTCATTAAAGTTCTTGGCACTTGCTGTGAATGAAACACCCTGATTAATGATTCAAAGATAGGAGAGACAGAATGAAAAAAATAGACGTTTTCACTTTTCATTTTGTTTTCCGCAAACTCTCTGCTCTATTATCAATCAACAGGCTTTGATTATTGTTGAGGGAATCTTTGGTCTTCCGAATAATTTTGTCATATAATATGCTTCAATGCAATGTAACTCCAATAACAATATATTCTTCATGTACTCGCATATACTATTCCTGTGATGTAAGACAGTTCAATCAATATTTGTGAACGTGAACAACTCTCTCAAAGGTAAAAACCAGAAAAGCAATGCTCTAATATGAGAAGGTAATATATCACCATGCTGAATACTGTAGTAGTAATAATACTGCTTTGTCATTTGCCTTTTTGGCAGCTCCAGAGTTTTGTCTCTTGATGGCGACATCAAGAGTCTTTTTTCAAATGGTGGATATCTAATTTAGCAACAAACCTCTTCATTTGTGAATTCTATTTTAGGGTGGATTTTCCCTTTAATGTCCATATTTTATTTTGTTCAGCCTTAGGCCAGGAGAAGAAATAGATACTATTACAATACTCCTATCCTTTGGTTTTCCACACTCAGGTCAGGAGAAGTATGAGGTGAAGAAGAGGAGGGTCCTGATGGGGAAGTCGGTGCCACATTACGCAGCAGTGGAGCCGCAGGGTAAAGGGCTTATGGTGGCCTCAGAGAAACCCTTTGTCTTCACACACGTGGACGGTCGGCCTGTGGAGAAGCCTGCTGCGGAGCCCATGGAGGTGGAGGCAACAGGTGGGTCCAAGGTGCTCATGGGAAAACCACCCACAGCAGCCTCCAGCCCACTGCTAGAAAACTAGGACTGTGGCTAGTGATTTCTAACCAACCGTCATTTGGAGGTCATTTTCCATTCTAAAAATCCGTTAGACTGATAAGATATTGAAAGTGGCTGGTAAACTGTGATTCCACCAGCAACTGTGACCTGTGGATAAAAAAGGTAGCCCTGCTGTAGGGCCAAAGTCGGCTCTCCAAAAACACCTTTTGACACTTTATGGGGTTTCAGAGAATCTTAAGCGATAAGTCTATTTTATGTAATTGAATTATTTTGAGGAATGAATTTGAGCTAACCTATTGTAACACCAACAAACAACATGACAGCATAAGAACTAATGCCTACTTGTTTGTTTTTTTGCTTAACACTTTGATAAAACACTAAAAGATGGTTTGGCATTGACCATATTTACAGCGAGAGAGCGACATTTTTTGTTTTGTTATTGTTTTGTTAAGATCACAGTCTGAAACCGGCCAGAGAATGAACAAGCCAGTCTGTAAAACTGTTGAAACAAAGTGAAATATAATATATATATATATATATAGCCCTGAGCCACAGTCCTGCCTTCCTTCATGAAAGAGTTGATATCATCATACCCCTCATTTCTGTGCATCTCTCTGATGAGACTCTTTCTGGTGAAGATGGGATTCATCATGCAGCTGCGGTTGCTTGTTTTCAAGGTACATTCAGTCCTTCCACTCGTTACCCTCAAGAGCTCCAGGTTGAAGACACAAAAAGACTAGCTGGGTTGTAGCCATAGAAACAACACAGCAGGCTATTACAAGCAGAATATTTCCAATCAGAACGGGTTCTTTCATCAGACCGTGTAATCTGTATATGTGTACATATCCTTCCAGGCCATTGATTTCTGTTCCTGAATGACGTGTGTCGGTGATAAACGGTGTCCCTGAAACGATCTTTCTTTTCTTAGCTGGTGCGGTGGATTGACTTTTTGACTCATGTCATTGGGGTGATATGGTAACGTAACTGAGTTATGTTAACTCAGTTAGGGCAGAGTTAGAAGAAGAGGTAGAAATTTGGATTATTTTTTAGATTAGATTCTTGACTTGGCATGATTTTAGTACTCCACATGCAATTATAACCATATCTTAGAGGCCTGTAATTAAATTGGAGTTTGGGTTTCAGAGAATCCTGGCTGAAGGATCTTATTCAGCCCTTGCTAACAGACAAATACAAAATAATGAGCAGTTATTAACATTTCTTTACACAACAATTTGTTGATTTGTTTCCATTTCCCCTCTTATACATACGCTCACAAACGCTAACAAGCAGATAACGGCTATTCACGTTTTCTACAGATCTGAAAGACCTAAGAAGACAAGGTAGGATGGATGTGTTGATGGTAGGGCTGTCAATCGATAAAAAAATTTAATCGAATTAATCACATGATATGCTGATTAATTAATCGAATTAATCGCATATCAATATTTGACACGAGAAGCAACATTTTTGAGTGAATCAATGAATAGACATATACATACATTTAAGCAGCAAAATCTTTTTTTAAATTTTATTTTAGCTACTACACGGGCCAACAGATCAGTGCAATTTTTAACAAAGTGCGATTAAAATGCGTTATTTTTTCTGTAATTAATTAGTCGAAATGAATGCGTTAAAGTGACAGCCCTAGTTGATGGTATTGAGGCAGAATAGCGGCAGCTTTGTACTCAATCCTTTTATCAGTGCTCTGCCTTTCTCCTCATGGAGCGGAAGAGTGGATTAGATGTCAAGAAGGGTAGACATCTTCAAAGAGGTGTGTAAGTGATAGGAGAGGAAATGCAAAGGGGGCAGGAGAGATGGAGGAGACCTGATGC
>OMLI01088978.1:0-16293 GCA_900302605.1 Rondeletia loricata | reverse complement strand
GGAGGAAGCCCTATGCTGGGTTCTCGACGACAGAGTTCTACATTAGTGCTGACTATAATAAGGTAGGAGGAGAGACTGTATCGATCCCGAGCTAAGATTGGTCGTAAGACTGTGAGAATAAATATGTTTTAAGTTTGGATTTAAAGATTTCTATAGAATTAGCTTCCCTAATCGTAAGAGGGAGCTTGTTCCAGAGATAGGGAGCTCGGTAGGAGAATGCTCTACTGCCAGCTGATTTTTTCTTAATTTTAGGAACAGTAAGGTAACCCGCATCCTACGATCGGAGGACACGGGGTGGAACATATGGAATAATGAGATTGGATAAATATGATGGTGCAAGCCCATGTAGCGATTTATATGTTAACAGAAGCACCTTAAAGTCAGACCTGGCTTGTATAGGAAGCCAATGAAGTGAGGTCAAGATGGGCGTAATGTGGTCATATTTTCTAGTTCTGGTTAATAGTCTGGCAGCAGCATTAGGTAAGGAAATGGATCACACTCAGTAACATTTAATTACAGTAATAGTATATTTGTTGGTCCATTATATCCTAAATCAGCATTTGTTGCATGTGGTCAAGATTACCTTTATAAAATGCACAAATATAATTTATAAATCTTTTGCTTCAATAGTCTTCTTTCTCTACTGTGTTATCAGACATCCAGTTGTACCACAGCGAGACGTTAGAGCTGATGCTGCGTCGCTGGTCCAAGTTGGAGAAGGACTTCAAGATGAAAAATGGCCGCTATAACATCAGCAAGATCCCTGACATCTATGACTGCATCAAGTATGACGTGCAGCACAACAGCTCACTAAAGCTGGACAACACCATGGAGATCTATCGCCTGTCCAAGGCCTTGGCCGACATCGTCATCCCACAGGTCAGTTGCCAGCACCGCTCACTGGAAAGTATAGAAACATTTTATCGTAGAATTTCTTTGAATTATATTTTTTCTGGTTTCTTGTGTTTGTTAAATGGATCGCAACATTTCCTTTGCAATTTTGTGTAGGAAACCAATATCTTTTGCTCGTGATGAAAACAAATTGTGTTGGCATCTTCACATGCCAACCCAGTCTTCCATGAAAGCAATTCGGTTTGTTCATCTTCAAGCAAATTCAAATGATTCATCCCAACTCTCCTTGAACTAGACGGCACTCGGTAGAGTGCATACCTCCGCCACGCTCAACAGTTCCAAGCCATTCATGTCATTCATGGCCCATGACAAACCTTTTGTCAAAGTTTCGCGGTGTTACGTGAATCCGTTCGGAAGTTATGTGCCTTTTAGTGAGGCCAGTTAATCAGTTCTAAGTTGGCCCATGACCAACCTTTCGACGAAGTTTCGTGCAAATCCGCCCAGAACTTTTTGAGATATCCTGCGGACAAACGGACAAACAGACAAACAGGGGCGAAAACAACCCCGGAGGTAATAATCCAATAAGTGACCGCTCTCTGAGAGGGTATTACCCATGGTGCAACTCTCTAAAGACATCTTTACAAGACAGCCCTATTAAGAAAAGGAGAACAATTAGATACCAATGCATGGAAGTCTTATGGTTTTGAGAGGGGTCAGGCTGCAGACCTCCACTGTCAGGACTCTTCTTCTACCATTTTAATGGTGCAGTCCAACGTTCTTCTACATCGGTTATTTTCAACTCCAATCGGTTACTTTAATGGTTCTTTTTACGTCGATTATTTTAATGGATCATGGATAATGGATGGAGTGCGATTATATAGAGAAATACAATAGGATTCCAGCACTACGTGCACCCAAGTGGAGGTATGGGGGTGTAGGACTGGACCATGGTCTAGAGGTATGGGGGTGTGGGACTGGACCATGGTCTGGAGGTATGGGTGTATAGGACTGGACCATGGTCTGGAGGTATGGGGGTGTAGGACTGGACCATGGTCTAGAGGTATGGGGGTGTGGGACTGGACCATGGTCTAGAGGTATGGGGGTGTGGGACTGGACCATGGTCTGGAGGTATGGGGGTGTGGGACTGGACCATGGTCTGGAGGTATGGGGGTGTAGGACTGGACAAGCCAGTGGAGTGAAGGAGACGGGTGACTTAGCAAAATGTAGGGAGGTTGAAGACGAGATGGGCTCCAGCGTTGTGGTTGAGGTGGAGGGGATGGAGGGAGGGTTTCTGGAGTTGCAGTAGTCCAAACAGGACTAAAGCTTGAACAGAGAGCTGGGCTGAGTCCCTGGTGAAGAAGAGTCTAATTTGATAGATGCTGTACAGAACAAATGTGCAGGATCAGGTTGTGGCAGCAATATAGACGTCCCATGACAGTTGATTGTTGAGAGTAGTCTGGATACAGGGTTTGTAGATAGTAGGGCCCTACTCAGCTTCCACCCAAGTGGGAAGCTTTGCCCTCCTGCTTGTACCACAA
This sequence comes from Rondeletia loricata, assembly GCA_900302605.1. Taxonomy (NCBI): domain Eukaryota; kingdom Metazoa; phylum Chordata; class Actinopteri; order Beryciformes; family Rondeletiidae; genus Rondeletia; species Rondeletia loricata. The sequence goes on along the minus strand of OMLI01088978.1, from coordinate 13,903 downwards.
GAAAATGTGCAAAAATTGAAAAGGGGTGAATATTTTGTCTAGCTGAGGTCAAGGTCCCTACACAGGTCTGGAAAGTATGAAAAAGTATTTTGACGATTTTCAGATCTAATGGTGTGTAAAGCTGAAGTTGAATTTGTAAAAGCGCACAATAGTGAATATTTTTTTAATTGACTACCACAACACAAAATAATCCTGAATGAATTAATATAAAATATAATTTATTTTATAACTCAAAGTTGTAAAACGTTGTCTATGTGTAAAAACTGAGGTCTGGAAATGTATGGCATTTAAAAATGGAAAATGTATAGGAACTGTGCACTGTAGGGATTGTCACCAGGTAATAATGTGAGATAAATATAACAATATGTGGATTGTGGATTATTTGTTAATTCCCACTTCTACCACTAGGAGTATGGTATCTCCCAGGCTGAGAAGCTGGACATTGCCAAAGGTTACTGCACCCCTCTCATCCGCAAGATCCGCTCAGATCTGCAGCGGACCCAAGATGACGACACCGTCAACAAGCTGCATCCGGTGTAAGAAAGCATATAAACACACAGTTACACCTGATACAGGTGATCTCACTCCAATCCAGAATAGGAGTATGACCAGGGACCGCTATCGAGTTACTGTCGCCCCTCTACTGGTTTTGTTTTTTGCTCTGAAGACTTTTTTCATTCTCAAATTGATTGAGCTATTAAAGCAAGGCGTGGCAGTGTGTGACTATGTACACGAGTTTAAATGTATTGTGAAACAATACACAATAAGTACATTCAGCAAAGTAGATTCAATGAGAGTACCAAAATAGTCATTTATTAAATGTGTAGGGAAGATATGAAAAGTGAAGTCAGGTGGATGCAGGCTTCACTTGGGGAAGAGTTGAGACTTGGTGACCAGATCCATGTTCCAAGCTGTGATCCAAAATAGTCCGTTCCTGTCAAGCCAGTTTTCCTGTTTTCCAGTTTTCATCAAATCTAATGGTTTCCAGAAAATCCACGACAGTATCTCACTTGCCAACAAAACATTTGTCACTGTCTGGCATGGAAGAGCTGAAGGAAACTCTTAACCTGTTCCTTCGGTTCCCTCTGCTTAAAAATAGAAGTCATTAGCGCTACCTTGAGACAGGAAGTGTATTGTTAGTCCCGCCCTCCTCCCCCTCAGTTGGTCAAGTTCCCGCCCCAACACTTGTCACTCATCTTGATGAACTGTCTACCTTGAAACTGCATCTAGCCTGAAGCTGAGTTAACCAGCGTCTGTAAAGCCTCCACAGGCGTTGAACAAGCAGACAATGAATGCAGCCAATCCACTTCCCTGCTCTGTGGCCGCCAGCCTCACCTTGATAGCCACAACCCAGCTCACTGCTGGCCACGCCCACATGACACACACACGTCAAAATGTCACCAACATCATTGAAAAGTAAATTTCAGGTAAACAGGGATTTAGGCATGAACACAGTGTGACAGACATACACAGACTGATAATCTATAATATATCCTATTTATTTATTGTTATCTTAATGTGGATCTTATATTTTAGCTTTAAGTGGAAACTAGGGACTGCAGCACACCTGTGGGGTAATATTCATCAGTTATCCTCCCAGTGGCCTACACTGGGAGAACGGGTAACATTGGGTGATAAGGATGCCACATGTATTTTGAGTTGGGGTGGCATCTGAAAGTCTTTAAGTACTCGTTTTGAAAAATGTGTGCATATACCAATGATTAATATACTTCCACAAAAATGTAACTGACCTTGAATGAAATGCCAGCTTATGCCTTCGTGGTCTTATTCAGGTATTCCCGTGGCGTGATGTCACCTGAGCGGCATGTGAGGACCAGGTTGTATTTCACCAGTGAGAGCCATGTTCACTCCCTGCTCTCCATCCTCCGCTATGGAGCCCTCTGTGATGTGAGCCTTCCAGTAGCTTCTCACACAGCTGTCTTACTTTAGTTCAGTGGTTCTTGAAAACGGGAAGGGTATTTCTATGGCAGGTAAGCCCAAAGTTAATTTCAGACTCTGCTAACTGATAATTTCACAGGAGACCAAAGATGACCAGTGGAAAAGAGCCATGGACTACCTCAACGTTGTTAGTGAGCTGAACTACATGACGCAGATTGTAATCATGCTTTACGAGGATCCCAACAAGGTACTGCATCTACCTTGGCCAAAATCAAGGTATATGTATTCATGGTTTTGACTAGAAGGAGTAATACCATCTGTTTGACTGTAGGACCCATCGTCTGAGGAGAGGTTTCATGTGGAGCTGCACTTCAGCCCAGGGGCCAAGGGCTGTGAGGAGGACAAGAACCTGCCCTCGGGGTTTGGTTACAGGCCAGCGTCTCGGGAGGTAAGGGAGTGCTACGTTCAACATGAGCTTTTCCTCAGATACAATAAGAGCCTTGTCAATATTGAAGGAAAAATCCACCCTCAGATACTCTTACACCATTAGATATCATCAATTTGTGATGTTCAATGCATTCCAGGAGTTATTGTGATGAAGTGTTAGGGCGTATCCTAGGGCTGCACAGTCAGTTGTAAATAATCGTATATATATTGTATGTTCCCATGAGTCATTATCACGTAATTTGGCGATGTTGAAGTGTATTATATTTTCAATTCCCCTGAAAGTCTGTGTGGTATATCAAGCGCTTCCATTATGCCTGACCAATCACAACCTTTGAATGTGCAATGTGCTCCATGTGACCAAAACAAAAGTTAAGCTGGAGAAGCCGGCAGCTCCGATGGGAAAGAAAAAGAGAAACCTTATAAAGACCATCTTAGGAAAAATTTAGCGATGAGCAAAGTGGAAAAGAATGGATCGGCCAATGTTAGAGGAAAATCCTAAACACCTCCACCTCCATTGAGAAGTCAGGGAAGAAATGAACCTGATGATGGTTGTCAAAATCACGTTTGCCTTGGAGCGCACAGCTGTCATAACGTGAACTTCAGGAATCTAACAATGAGGGTTCTCGGCCTGGCATCGAGGGAGTCAGGTGGACGGCCATTTGTTATTCTGTGAGCTCTGTCAAGGAGAAGTTTCGTTGGAAAATGGCAGCCGATTCTCCGAAAAAGCCATCGCAGCGTCTCTCCCCTCTGCACGTTCAGGAATTCCCACCAATCTCAAGTTTTCCAGCCTGTCCACTGTAGAGCCGAGTGTAAAGATGCTTTTTTCCACAGTTATAATTTTGCCCTCAATCTTTTCCACTTTATCTTCTGACTGGCTTCTGCATGTTTCAGCTTCTGTTAGCCTTCTGTTGACATCTGCCTTGACTCCACTGATGGCAGCCATTCGCCAATTTGTGAAGATAATTCGGTTCTCAGTTAATATTAATTGCTTGAAGAATCTTGTTGTCCTCGTCTACATTAGTATGTGGAGGAGATTTGTTTGAACTTCTCCGTGTAGTTCCATACTGGACTTCCAAGTCGCTGGCGTCGATTTATTAGATTGCTTCTTCGTTCGAAGTTCTGGTTGTGGAGTCATTATTGAATCTAATATTTGTATTAGTTAGTATATTAGTATTTCCTAATGGGGCACAGGCTTTTTAGTTCTTGTTTGTTAGAAGATTGGTCAGCAGGTCAGTAGAGCGTGTTCACCTGCGAACACAGGACATGCCAGAAATGCAAGGTACAATGACAATAACTGCTTTTTTAACGGTGTTAAAATGTTTCAGGGTGAATTTTTCCTTTAAAACATTGTTTAAACTTTTCATTACATTTGTGTTTTTTTCCCCACTAGCCATACATGGCGTGCTCAAGAAAGTGTACATTCTACAGCCTACTTTAATGTAGCATGAAATCACACATTCTGCCTGATAAGTTATTTAACCCATTTCCTAACAATCCATATGTTAATCTCTCAGAACGAGGGCTCCAAGAAGAAATCTCAGAATGACAGCGATGAGGAGTCTGGCCTCACCAAGCGAGATGAGCCGGACCGGACTCTGGTGACCTTCAGACCCTTAGTGTCAGACCCCATCTACATCCACAGGAAGTCCCCTCTATCCCGCTCCAAAAAGATCGGCTCTGTGGAAGTAAGTGCAGCCTTAAAGTACAGTTTCAGTTTACATCCAGAACAGGATGTAGGGATACAATACATGGAAATGTGAAGAGTACAACGTTTCAGGTACAACTAGGAGGCATAACGGCACTAGAGGTGGGCAGTATACCTGCATCAGTGTGGTGCGTTACATCATGCAATGATATGAATTTTGAAATGTTATACAATGCCTTTTCAATTTTCATCTTTGGACACATTTCCTCATGCCAGATATGCTTCCATTACCAGCAGCTACAGACCCTCATCCTGTTACAATAGAATCTGTATTTGGTTTAGCAGGCACCATATTTAGTATTTTATTGTATTTTGATGTTAACAGAAGTGGTCAGTTAGTACACAGTGTTTACAGGACATGGAATACCTTCTAGTAGAGCTGCTTCTGCACCTCGTTGCTCTGAATAGATGTAGATAAGAGCTTTGAGCTTTATGTTCACTTCCAGTTTCTCTACAGTTTGTTTCTCTGTGACATTACTGCGTTTAGTTATTGTCCAACTAAAAGTTTTACAAGGTGAATGTTGCTGAAATTTGTTAATTAACTAATTGATAATCCAGATTGTTTTTGATTACTAGGCATTGTAAAATGTTTTTAAGTTATATATGGTCACAGATACAATTTGAAGGATGTTCAAATGGTAATGTAAATGAAAGATTTATATGTATATATATATATATATATATGTCTGGCTTGATTATTATTATTATTATTAAGTATTTAATATGTAATGTTTACCTTTTGGTGCATTGAGTATTTATTGTGCCCTCTAATACTCATTTTCATACATCCACAATATACTAAACAAGAAGTCACATCCTCACACTGCATGAACACAGAGTGCTAAACATCTTGACCTGTTTCCCCTCCCAGAGTTCACTTCAAGTAACAACCACCAGATGTTGTGGTCCAGTTTTAATGCTACTTCATGTGTTGTTATCTATATGACCAATCATACAGCGCCAGCAGCAAGGCATTTACTTAGATATCAGCCTCAGCCTTGAATGGACATTTTAACAGAGAATACATTGATTGTTTTTTCTTTATCTTTTTTATGCTTTCTTTTTAGTCCCCATTGCAGCCAGACTTAATCAAGACTGCACCTGGCAAAGTATGACCACCACACATTTCTCCACCCAACTCCTCGCTCTCTAAAAAAGGCCTACTTGTGAATGTTAATGAGATTGGACATGTACATACATAGCTACATAGGCTGAACTGTTCTTTTTCTGTAATGTTGCATGACTGTGCTGTTTTTGCCCCTCTCTCACCTCCAGGAAGAGAGCCCCCTGAGTGTGTCTAGCCCTGACTCTATTGGTACCTGGCTTCATTATACCTGTGGTGTTGGTACTGGGCGTCGAAGACGCAGATCAGGGGACCAAATAACTTCCTCCCCTGTCTCCCCCAAATCACTGGCTTTCACATCCAGTATTTTTGGCTCATGGCAACAGGTTTTTACACCCTTTTAATTAATTACAGTCACACACAAAGAAACAGTTCACTGCTCTCTGTGCACCCGAGAGCATCGGGCGGTCTCAAGGACACCTAATCAGCAGATCAATGTAAAGATGCTGTCATGTTTTACCAGCATACACATACTGTTTCATGCATCCTCCTATATTTCTTTTAACATACTCTTGGTTTTTTTAGCTTCCACTTTTTAATTAAAATATTGCAGTCAACATTCACAGTTTCAACACTTCAAACCAAAACGTTCCTGCAGCCACTCGAGTATCGGGCTCTCTCCCTGGGTCCGTTCATGTTGAGGTCTGTGCACATCAAGCGTGTCGATCGTCCAAGTTGTCATTGATTGTCACTTTCATTAATTTCCTTCCTTTTCCTTTTTTTGTTTCATCGTTTTATTAGCTTACTTCATTATGTGCTCGCAGACTATTCAGCTATGGCTATTTGATATCAGCCCACATAACTGATTTGGCCGTAGGTAAACCCACAACCAGCCCTGAATTGATTTGAGTCTATAATATGTCGAAGAGATCTGTCTTGGTGTCCTTGCACCTTATGTCTCAGCTAATAGCCATAGTAGACTCAGTCCATTTGCATAGTTTGTAGTCATCATGTTCACACACATTTGATATGTCGAGGTCTGTCTTTATATTCATCTGCTGAAACACAAACATTAGCTGTCCTTTGTGACTTGCTCAATTTTGTTGTTGATTGAGAACTTGATCAGTGTACCTGGACCACAATAAGGGCTGAACAGCCAATCTGCTGTGTGGATCTGTGTGGGTGTCTGTCCTCTCTTCACCTGGAGCTGCTGTCCTCAGGACATTCTGCTTGGATGCTAAACACTGTTTTTGTAATGGTTGACTGCTTTTCACAAATGAAATGTAGGCAAGGCTATGTTGACATTTTCTAAACCGATTTGCTAAATGGGTACATGGAACAAAAAACGCTTTGAATGTGGATCCGACTGCATTGATCTAATACATTTGACTTGTTTATACCCTGATCAAAGACATCAACCTGAAAAGGAAAAGAACAGTATTCATTTTTTAGGGAGTTCGTTCCACAAAAAGAAAGCCTGGTCTCATGGTGTAGATCTTTATGGTTTATTTTATTCACACACATATATGCAAATACAGAATGCAGATCTTACTACTGGGCCTTGGAGAAACAGGCTGTATTGACCTGAGGGTTTGTAGTTTGTAGTTCCTTGAGGTTGGGCTGTGCGTTTCCCTGGATCCACTGGAAAGTCAGGAAAAGGGTTATGGGTCTTTCAGATAGGACATGGTTTGCTTGGCACTTGGTACAGCGCAACTCTTGGCTAGACGTTTGGGGATGTTGGGATTTTTAACTGTGGGACTCTGGGTAATTAAGCAGTCACCAAAATGTATAGTGACGTCCGCAACACGAGACCGTTGTGATTTGGGGCCAACAACTAGCATCTCAGTTTTGTTGGCGTTTAGTCGCAGGAAGTTAGTTGACATCCACTTTTTGACAGCCGATAGGCATAATTCTAGATTTGAGAGTTGTGAGCGGTCATTAGGCTTAATGGGTAAGTAGATTAGGGTATCGTCCACATAACAGTGAAATTTAACATTATTGCAACGAAAAATTTCGCCAAGAGGCAACATATAAATAGAAAAGAGCAAAGGGCCTAACACTGAACCTTGTGGTACGCCGAAATTAACTTTGGAGCGTTCTGAGATTCTGTTGTTGAGTGAAACACTATGCGTTCTATCAGATAAGTAAGATTTAAGCCATGAAAGTGCGGAGCCACAGATGCCGACGTGGTTCGCTAGGCGGTTTAGAAGTATTTTGTGATCGACTGTATCAAATGCTGCTGCAGACAGTTGAGGACCTTATTCGCATGTCATCCTGCTCTCTCTCCCATCCCCCCTGTCTCTTTCCACTGTAAACTATCTAATTAAGCAGGAATGCTATAAAAACTAAATCTTTCTTAATGGCAGTTTTGCCTTTATTAGACAGTCACAGTATAGAGAGACAAGGTGACTGGGAGAGATGGGATGAGGATGACATGCGACAAAAGTCCCAGGCCGGATTTGAACCCAGGACATTGCAGTTACTTGGTATGTGCCTTAACCAACTAAGCCACCAGAACACCCCATACAAATATTCTTAAAAAAGAAAAGCAGTCTCTCTTTTGTGAGAACAACCAATCACAACAAAGAGGAGGTGGGATTTTACGCTACATAAGCAGCTTTGATGCAGCACCCTCTGGCTTCTCTGCTTTGATTACCAAAGCAAGCACAAGCAGTGCTGCGAGTGTTTGCATGTATCTATATTCTGTTTATGTAAACTACATCTGATTTACAATGTAAACATATCGCGACACGTCATCACCGGCTTAATAATGCACACTAAACGGCGTTTCCATTGAATTTGCCGACAGCTACAACTATTTAGGAATCTGGTTGGATAAAACACGACATTTTAAACGCCACATTGAATGTCCTGCAAAGAAGCTGAAATTCACACTCAGCTTCTTGTACAGGTTGAAGTCTTGTTTCTCCACGTCTTCAAGGAAAACATTAGTTACCGGGCTATTCCTGCCTCAGCCTGACTATGGTGATATTGCTTATAGATTTGCCTGTCCCTCTACCTCGGCTAAGCTCCACCCCCTGTATCATTCAGCTTTGACATACATTACAAATTTAGTTCTTGAATACCACATTTCTCGTTACCACATTTTAAAAGACGGATAATGGACATGTCTGTGGCCTGTTCTTGTTTTAAACCATGAATTACTTAATACTGCCTTAGTTTATGTATATTATTATGTTGTTTTATTGTTGTGTACGATTGTTTTTGTTGCTGTATTATACAGCTTTGGCTTTGGCTAGGTTGCACTTGTAAAAGAGGTTTTAATTTCAATGTGACTTCCTAGTCAAATAAAGGTTTATTATTATTATTATTATTATAGTGTCTTATGATGTTATGAAGCAAAGTGCGAGGGTTCAAAATTGACTAATAAAAGGACTTGCAAAGAAAGATGAAGGCATGAACAGAAAGTGGACTGGGATCTCATCACAGCTGAAGTGAACTAGCAAACACAAAGAGAACTGGATTTGATTTCTCTTGATCCTCTTTTTGGTCCACAAAGAGGAATTAGTTGGTTCAATGTAACGAGCACGAATACGTTGAAGCCCACGGCGCAGTCGCTTTGCGCAGGCGGCGTTGCAGTTCGTCCATGAGTGTCCTGAATTTGGCTTTGTATGCTCACGGCTTGTTGGCAGGGCGCCGTGGGGAAAAGAGCGATGTGAAAACACCCTAAACGTGTTAACTGGTTAAAGTTGTGCAGTCATGATTGTTGAAACCTGTTATCTGCAAGCTGTCTCCTTGTCTCTGTCCTCACCCCTCATCCTGCATGTTCTCTCGCCTGCTGTGTCCTGTGTAATACCAATGGTCTCTGTGTGTCCACGGGGATGTTGCATGATTCGTTGTTCCTTTTTCTTTTGCTCCTTGTCTGCCTACTGCACTAACATGTTCCACCTGCTGCTTTATTAACATTGTTGTCCAGTTGAGGTATCCATCTGAGTAGAAGTTGTGGACATCCACCCTCATGAGGTCAGAGTGAAACATGGTCACATGGTGTGTATGATCTGCCCACTGTAGGTTCTGTCAGAAAACAATGCCCACGCACAAAGACCCACAAGACTTCACTCAGAACTCAAGCTCACTGCTGGAATAGGTAAGCATGTTTTTAAATTATTGTCATCATAAATACATGTAGTAGAATGTTTCACATGCACGGTATAATGTCTACTGTACTTGGAGTAAAACGATTATAGTTGAATGTTACTACAAAATGTAATGTTATAACGTTAACTGAAAAGTTGCTGTTCATATATTGAATTTGTCTAAGAATGTGTTGTGCATTTAAAATCCTTGCTGTCTGTTGATTTGCACCTGAAACACCTAAAGGCTGCTCTCCTAATCTGTGTGACACTTAATGACTGAATACTAAATGTTTTAATGTGAAGCTTGTCTGTAAAGTAAAACTGTACTTTCTATAGAGTAAGATTTTTGCCACACAACTAATAAGGTGCTGACTCAATCTCTCATACATGCTGGTAATGTCTTTTGTAACCTAAAATGTTGAAGCCACAGCAAATTCTTCACATCATTGAAAAGGGATTTGTTGCTTGCTACCATTTTAGAAATGGCTAAAGTATATAGTGTAAACCTCCATTGCCTTTTTATTAGCTGAACAGAGCTGCACTTCTTACTTTCTTGTTATTTCTTCAGACAGTCCTAGTATGTTTTGGGGTTTACGTTTTCCAACTCTTTAACTCTTACCTTTTCAGTGTTAGTCCTTTTAATGGTTTTGATTTATTTATTATACTTATCACACGTAGAAAACTCAAGGCATGGAACCTATGAATGAGTTAAAATATATAAGATTCTAAAAAGGACATGTTTAAACAAAGCTGTAATTGATCATTGAGACATTCAGTGGTGAAGTAATACAGAAATTATGAAAAGATCGATGTTCAGTTACATGATGAAGATTAAGTGTTGATGTCCGTTTGTGTTACATGAAATATGAAAAGGGAAAGAAGTACTTATCTTCCCCTTGTGCTAAGTGACATTACTGTCATTATGTGAAGGCTCTTATGAGACTGCACAGTCTTTTGTGGCAAGAATCTCCTAGAAGTGCATGGTGCATGCATTCCAGTGGTGTGGATTTGGCCCACACGGTTGCTGTATCTATCTTCTCTAACTCTCATCAGGATCTCATTGCGCTGGTCTGTTTAGCACCATGGTGCTCGGAGGCTCCTCCAGTGCACCAAACCTACAAGATTATGCTCGCGCGCACCGCAAAAAGCTGACCTCTTCTGGCTTCTTAGATGGTATGTGCAAACACGCACAAAAGATGAACCCATATCATTTTGTCAAGGAATCCTGACATTCCCTTTGTGTATTTTAATAGGAAATGCATCGACATACATGGTACTCATTCTTCCCTTTATGGATCAACTTGTTTCTCATCTAAATCATTACTCATTTAGATGATTCATTAGTAGTATTTTGTGTGCTTTGTCACCCAGAAAGGTGCATATAGTGAAGTTTTGATGTTTTACAGGCGTAATCTTAATTCCGAGCATCAGAGGTTGACATATTTGTAATGCATTTATAATTTTAGCACAAATTCATCCCATCGTTTCAGATTTAATTTTGCTTCTCTATTATTCATTTTTTGATGCAGCGCTTTAAACAGGAGTCCAAATTTTGTATAGCAAACAATGTTTACGTAGTCGCGCGACTTTCTCATCGCTCAGTTTTCCTAAAAAACACGACAAATCATTGGGATTCTGTGGCGTGACAGCGGTGTGGCTCTCAGTACCATCCTTTACCCATCGCCTGTGACTTTTGTGTTTTCCCTCACTGGTATGTCTTGCGACTTTTTGGAAAATTAGTCATGTTTTAGAAAGTGAAGCCGAGGAAGTGTTGCTATTCCGTTGATCATTGGTTTTCAGACTTTTTGTCTGGACACCCACCTTTTTATGTTTTTCGGCCAAAACAAATGATACGTAAAGAGAACAGTATATATATTAATTAATATATAATCCTGATTTGCATACATCTTATTCTGTAGTAGCCTACAGAGCCAGTGAGTTTCTAATGTGTCGGGTAGTAAGCCTTTGATCAGCTCACCGGACTGATCAGGTCCCAATATTATAAGAGATTTAAGGATATGACGATCATATTTTCAGTGTGACTTCACAGAATTTATTGGCTTATAAATATTAAGGAAGAATATAAAGTTATTTTGCTTCAATGTATTTTATAGCTCCTACAGTGAAAAGCTTCATGTGTATGCTGAGCTTTTTATCAGCTCATTGGTCCAAGTATTTGGAAATATTTCTAATGCAAGAACTTATAAAGTTCTATAAGTTGTAAATACTATAGAATACTATGATGTGCATTGCCCCTTTATTCTTTAACTCTTAAAGTATAAAGCATGGCAGAAGTGCTTGGTCAGCATGTACATTAGTTATTGTAGTGCATCCAAAACGTAGAAACGCAGATCCGTGTTTCTAGTGCAGTAAAACACAATGTACTGTATGTGTTCATTTAAAAACATAAATGGTGATTTCTAATTGTAAAATGAGGGTTGGACTTGCAAGGCTCGGGTTACAAGCCCATATCAGGATTTACAAAACTGAGGTTGAGTTTACAAATCATAATTTTACAAGTGATTTGTTTTGGCAGAAAAATAACATATTTAAATATATATATATTTTGTGATTGTGTAGCCCTGTCTGGCAAATCGTTCTTGTTTTTAAGGTTAACTTAATAGCCTATCATATTTATAGGCTCTAATTATTCTAATAATGATGATTGTACTTAGCGTTATGTTATTCAGTTGACCTCGTGCAGCAGTGGCTTCCTGTGACCCCATAAAACATCTGTCCCACAGCTGCTCTGTGAAGTGCAATAGACAGCAGGATCTTAACAGTCAGTCAGTTAGCTAGCTAGGTAGCATGTGAAGCTCAATTAAATGTCTTTCATAAAAAAACTAACATTTTTAGCAAGTCTTTGTATGAACCGACCCAACTAGCTCGCTGACTGCTGTGGTCTTTCATGATGCACTGAAGGAACGTGAGATGTCAAGTGACTAACATGCCTTTACTCATGTTCCTCCTCTGATATCAGTTCATTCATTTGGCACCACAGAATGATGCTTTTTTTGTCAATCCACGTTGGTTCATAACCTCATAGTTGTTGCTGGAGGAAACTAGTTTAGTAGCAGTAGATGAGTAAATAAAGTCTTTGATGATTCAGCTTTTTCATTCATCTGAATGGCTGAAATACTGTCTCTGTTCATTGTAGTAAACTGATTAACCTAAATATTTAGTCTTTGATCTGAGGGCATGTAAGTCTAAATCATCGTTATACAATGGAGGATGCTGTAGATTCAATATTATTAGACATTAATTAGATGATGGATGATGTTTGCTAGTCACTGATTGCTGATAATGTGTCAGTGTAGAGGCTGGATGTGGTATATATATATATATATATATATATAAAGGTATATATATATATAAAGGTATATTCAACCAGCAACTAAAACAGAACATAATAGAGGTGAACTTGGTTCACAAACATCAAAGTTTAGCATCAGCTCCACATCTTCGTTTGGTTTTCGCCCACTTTGCTCTGGCTGAGGGAATCAGCATGAAACTCACCACTAAAACAAACGCTCCTTCTCTTTTCCTTCCTGCATGCCATCTAATACCCGTTTTCTTTTGTCTTCTCTGAATCGTCTCTGCTAGTTATTGTCTATTTCAGGTGCCTGTTCTTGTCTTTCTCAGAGGCCACGCGTGGTTCTGGTGTAAAAAGATTTTCTATCTCATTTGCACGACACCCAACCAATGGTATGTTTGTTTTTGTTCATTAAGATGCCTTACCTCATCCACTTTATTTTGGTTTGAATATTTTTCCCCTCCCATGATCCTGCTAATCCTGAAAGCACATTGAATGCGACTGTGAACATTGGGACTGCTGAATGCTCATGCAACCCTTAGACCAGTGGTTCTCAATCCTGGTCCTCGAGTATCACAGCCCTGCTGGTTTTCTATTTGACCTGGTAGTTGATTACATTCACCTGGTTCAGCCCCTAATTACACCAGCTGAAGGTAATCAACTACCAGGTAGAGTAGAAAACCAGCAGGGATGTGGTCCTTCAGGATCAGGATTGAGAACCACATGTGCTTCTTCAGTTCACCTGAAAACGACTCCCTCTGTCCTAGTCATGTCATGGTTAAGAATAGAATGGGTGACTGGCCAGACTAGCAGGTTTTCACCCAGATTTTTAATGGTGCCATTATTCTTAAAGCATCATTAAAGTCTGGTAGAGGTTTGGGTTGTGTAGTTACCTTGACATGATGTAACTCCAGATATTTTCTCTCTCTCTCCCATACACATGCATTACAGGTGAAACAGGTCTCAGTCTCACTTCTAGCTCACAAACGAACAAGAACAAAGTGGATTCTGCCGATGTAGAAAAGAACAAAACATGATTCAGCGTTTTTTGGAAATCAAAAGGTAAACTTCGTGTTGATTTTACTATTTGAATCAGGAAGATGATCCGGTAGTTTGCTTCCGGGACAGAATCACCGTGTTTGTATGTTTGCGCGTGTAAGAAACGACCTGCTGATTGGACCAAATGTCCACTCCCACTCCTGAAGCCGCTGAATAGGGGATGAAGAAAATAGTTCCTTTACCAATCATTGTAAACAGATGAAAAAAACGCTGAATCAGGTTTTGTTCTTTTCTACATTGTCAGAATCCACTTTGTTCGCGTTCGTTTGTGAGCTAGAAGTGAGACTGAGACCTGTTTCACCTGTAATGCATGTGTATGG
>OMLI01088975.1:0-11386 GCA_900302605.1 Rondeletia loricata | reverse complement strand
TCTTCACAGTAGTTGTAAATTATGTATGAATGGATAATTTTGCTGGTACGGCCAAGAGACTATGCAGGCACAGGGTGTGTGTGTGTGTGTGTGTGTGTGTGTGTGTGTGTGTGTGTGTAAGACGTGTGTGAATGTGCACAACTTACATATGAAAACCACACATATCAACTCATATACTGTAATATGTCTGTAATAAACAGAAAAATAGCTATGTCGAGAAAATACACATACTTTTGGAACCAAAAGGCCTCAAGATGAGCATTATTGTAGTTGCACAATTATGCATATTAAGCAGAAATAAATGGTCAAAATGAATTAAACAAATGTATTAATCCACGTGTTAATTCCATAATATCTTCAAAAAAACCTTGGACAATGTTCAGCCAATTTTAATGAATCTGGCAACATTTGCTTGTTCTCCCACCTCACCCTAAAACCATACACAAAATATAGGACCAACCAGACAATAGGAGATATAAAACAACATTTTTACATTTATATCTTGATACAATAGGTGTAATCTAACTTAGAAGGAGCCTCTCACCTGACATGTGAACCACATAAGTAGATAGTTAAATTCCACACATTCACTGGATACATTTGTGCACTGTAGGCTAAACTGACAATAAAAAGTCAATTCACCTTGCCTCACTTGATGAAGTGAATTACTCTCTTTGCAGTCAGGGCTTTTATAATGCAGTGATTTTGAGAAACCTGGCAGACAAGATTGAATCCCTCTTACTGTGGACTGGCTGACATCAGATAGGAGAGCATCGCAAATGCTCACTACTACTGATTTAAGATTCTCTTCTTAACAGAAAAATGGCTTAACTAAACACAAATCAACAAGAAAACCACTTTTCAATATGTTTAACTTTTAACATCTTTTAACTTTTAACATCTATTTTCCATTATCGTCTATTTCAGTGATCTCTTCAGTTTCCACTTATGGGTGCCTCTAATTTGATTTGATTTGATTTATTTGGTGATAATTACATAGAAGACAACAAAATATCACCGAGGATAAAAACACAAGAACGCACAAGTGCTTATTTCCATTGTGGTCCTCTGACTGACTGATGATTTGTACCTGGTCTGCTACTGTATGTAGGTCATTAAATAAAACAAAGATGTTGACTAAGAATTATGTACTGACAATCTTGAACCACAGATACAAGTACATGCTCAAACAAACACCTGCACAAACAAGGAAAACAAACTATATTGAGAGACATAACACATAGTTATTTCTATGGTCAATATCTGTGAACATAAACAATGTTCTCACAAAACTAGAAACAGCAGAACCAAAACTACAGTGCATGTTCAAGATGCTCCCATAGAGATTATTAACTGATTTTGTGAATTTATTTGTCAGAGCTTTATTTCATACTTGTCGTAACATAACCAATGTGTCCCATGAAAATGACCCCATGTCCCATCACAGTCACTTTGCATCTTTTCTAATATCAAAATCTCTCTCATTTCTGGCAACAGGAGATTCAAGTAATGGTTCACTAATACAAACCTAACCATTATGACAATGATATATTTGAATATTGATATTCAGTGATATTTCCCTATGAGTCAACTTGACCTCTTTCAGGGTAAAGTCAAAGCCAGTTCATCTTCATCCTTTGGTGAAGCAGTTCTATCCTGATGGGAGTGGTCTCTACACACAACGCCCCTGTGCACAGGGCACAAGTGATCACAGAATGGTTTGATGAACATACAAATTATGTAATCCACTGGCCCTATGCCATAGCCGTCTCAGTCCAATCTAGTCTCAGTATCGCAACCCATTTGAATTGTTTTTTGGAGTCGCGTCATCGGCAAAAACGACAACATAAGTGTTTCTTGGTAACAAAACTGAGTTCCTTATGAGAAAATGTTGATAACCCACCCAAGGCTCTCTAGTTTCTCTTTTGATCACTTTAACACTAATAACCAATATAGCTATGTTTCTATGTTTATTTGAAAGAAAAATAATCTGTTCATCTGCATTTTGGGCCTTGGCATCCTGTGAAAACAACAGCAGCGTTGGGAAAAAAAACAAAAAAACAATTGGTCCAATGGACTGTCCCTCTGAGCACAGGCTCAGTTAAGTGCTACATCATGCACATAAAGCCGTAGAAATGGTAGTTGCGTCATTTGTGGATCTGCCATGAAGCGTCGCTCAGATACACACAGAGCGATAACAGCACAAACTGTGACGTCCAGCTTACCTGATATTACACCGGACGCTGGATGGGCTGTCTTCGCCATGGTCGCTGTCATTGCGGACTGCACCTAAACGTATGGGAGTACTGTCACCCAAAATACTCTGCAGCGATCCAGTGTCAATCCAGCTGCCCGTTATCGCACAGGTATCCGTTTTCCACGACCCCAGCAATATGTGCGCACCCCCTGCTTTTACACAGCCGAGCCCACAGAAGGCCCAAAATAGATCACTTAACTAGATACTTTGAAGGTCATTTTGAACGCTGTGCCGGACTGAAGAGTATTCTCTGCCAGGATGGATGGATGGATGGATGGGTGGTGGAGGAGGAGAGAGATGGGGCTCCTCTAGGATGATGGGAGTGGGGCTGAACGGAGATGACGCGCACAGAAACTGTTTATACCGACCGCACCACGCATCGGCCTGAAGGCCCGCCCCGAATAAATACTGACACATTACCGGTAGGTCGAGGAGATTTAGCCTAAAGTCCCTGTCTCTGCTATTATAACGCAGACCTAGTACCGCGAGTCCTCATCCAGATCCAAACCAAATCTAGCCTGAGTAGTGTTTCGTTGGGTGATAACGCGTTATCAATAATGCCTTTCCTCAGTAACGAATTACATTTAGACCTCACACGGAGTAAAGTAATAACATTGCTTTTAAAATGACTAACAAGTAATGAATAATAATAAATTACTTTTTGAGTAACGAGCCCTGTAAACTCCGACACAGCTAGTGGCGCTATCAACGTTTTCGAGCCGCTCTTGAACACAGAGAAGAAGAAGCGTAAGCAGACCGGAAGGACAGAGCTGACAGAAGGACGGAGCTGTGAAGTGGGGACCTGGGGCGAGTGAGTTTAGGAAAGATGCTGGCCAATATCTCTAATGTGCTGAGAGCATGCGCTCAGAGAAACGTGAGTACCTGATTTTAAGCTAAAGAGGACCGTATCTTAAACATTGCATCCTGTTTCCCCCCCAAAACCACTGATGTTTACCCAGAATAAGTTTAACATCGGTGTTTTGACCTTGCCAGACTAGCCGCAAGCGACTAGGACGATACCTTGCAATTCCCTCCATGAAAATATAAGTCGTACCTGATTGTATTTAATGGCGATAAACTCACCAATATTGCACCTCTACGGACAGCTTGGGTCATCCTCTTTTTATATATATGCTTTTGGTTTCACAAAAACCAACGCTTGCTTGCGGACTAAGGCCGAATGAAAGCTTGCTTGGCTAGCGCAGCTAAAGTCAGCACAACAACTTGAACACCAGCTATTAGGGTCCGTGTTTTGGTATGTGAAGGCTCCATCGCTTAAGTGTTTTGTTAAACGTGATGTGGTCTAACACAGTGGTTCTCAACCTGGGGGTCGGGAGTTGATTTATGGGATAGAAAAAAAATAAACACACTGGCCAAAATAATGGGAACACCAGTTTTCCATGAATCATAAAAGAGCTGTCACATGTTTGTTAAGCAAAACCTGCTCCCGCTGTTCTTAATCTGATTATCTGCGCTGTTTTGTGATTTTAAATGAATGTGCAACTTTTAGATTATGGCTTGGTTTGTTGATGAGCATGGCAATTAATCATAATTGAATGGTAATCATATTATTATCAAATAAGAACAATTTATTAATCAAATGCTGATATTTTGCTAATAATAAGTGAGTATTCTCTCCAGCTAAAACCCTTTGGTCCCCAGTGACTGGAGTTGTGCAGTGAACCTCTGCTCCATATGGATTCCAGTGAGAATGTGAGCAAGAAGTGAAAAACGGAACTAAAAAAAGATAATTGAAATTGAGCATGACATGTTTGTTACTCATGTTGGATTATGGCCCAATTATTATCATTTTGTCGTTGTTTACTTTCTCACTCCGTACTGAGCAGAGGTACAACTCCACTCTTCAAGGACCAAATACTTTCTGTATTAGCTGAAGATTGTACTCAATTATTACTGACATGATAGCAACATTTGATTCACAAATTATTATTATTTGATAATAATTATTAATTATGATTAATTGTCATGCTCATAAGAAAACCGAGCCATAATCAAAAAATGTCCCATCATTCAAAGTCACAAAACGGCGTAGATAATCAGATCAAGAACAGCGGGTGGAGGTTTTGCTTAACAAACATGTGACAGCTCTTTTATGTTTTATGGAAAACTGGTGTTCCCAATATTTTGGCCAGTGAGTGTATTTCTTCTATACAAATATATTGTCATGTAAATGTTTTGCTTTTTTCTAAAGTCTCTAGGCTCTAGTCCTCCTCTGGTTTGAGAACCACAGTGGTTCTCAAAGTGGGTCCGGACCGGGACCCCCAGCGGTCCTTGAGTTTCCAGGGGCGGGGGCAGCAAAATGAGGAATAGTTTAATTTCATTATAATTCAATTTACTAGAATTTATTCCAATGGGAGAATGTATAAGGTTGACTATTGTAATCATATGTTTCATTCTCTCTATTATCTCCCCACATACAGCATAAGCGGTCATGCAATTCAATACTAACTCAACAACAACAACAAATCAACCTATATGGAGGTCCCTTGGACAAAATCTTATCAATTGGCAGTCCATGGTCTAATTTTTGTCTTTTTGGGGGTCCTTTGTCTAACATACAGCGTTATTGTTATTGCACACCTACAACCTTACTGTCAGTGCAGTTGTCAGTTTTGACAGGTTAATATTTGCGTAATGTGTTGGCACTTGGCAATTTGGACTGCAGTTGAATTAGCATATTAGTTACATTTTATAAGCTTTTTTTCTCAATAGCTTTCCTCCTGGGTGTGTCCTATCATCATAATTTTTTTGTTCTGCCTTTGCTAGCCTATCTTATGTTACTGTACAGCTGCTTTCCCCCCCAACATTTTTCCCTTTTCTCCTGTTGCAGGGGACTGCAGTGGTCGTGTCAGCACGCACATATGCTGACTTCACAACCCAGGCTACCTTTGAAATAAAGGTAAGCTTCAAACACCAAGTTATATATATAGTTTTTTAATGAAACTGATATATGCACATTACAAACTGTTAGTTATTATCGGCATTTCACTTCCTATAGAAATGTGACGTCCACAAATTGGATGAGGCTCCGGCCACGCAGGTGGTTCTGACTCGTGAGGAGGGTCTACAGTACTACCGCACCATGCAGACCATGAGGCGTATGGAGCTGAAGGCTGATCAGCTCTATAAGCAGAAGATCATCAGAGGATTTTGCCACTTGTATGATGGCCAGGTTGAGTGCCCAAGAATTTCCCCTAATATGTACAGTTACAATGTATAAAGAGTTTCATTCTAACATGAGAATAATGATTTATGTTTGCCACCATTTGAAAAGGAGACACTAGCAAATGGATTGCTGACATAAAAGTAAAACCTATGAAATACTACCTGAAGTTATAAGTTATCTTAAGAAAACGGCTCACAGAATAGTAGTTTTTAAAAGATGCAATGAAGGCAATGTATTTTTTGAATTATTGAGTAAAGGACGTCTGAAGGCAATTCCTTTTTGCTCAATGGATTTATAGTCCTTTGGAATGAAACTCTACATGTGTAGGCCTACACAGACAACGGCTTCATGAAGCAGCCTCACAAATGCCAGATGGCACAAATCTAACGAGCTGCTTGTTTTCTCCTGATAGGAAGCTTGTGCGGTTGGTATTGAAGCGGCAATTAACTTGTCAGACCACCTGATCACTGCGTACCGTGCCCACGGCTACACCTTAACCAGGGGTGGGACTGTGAGGGAAATTATGGCTGAGCTCACTGGTGAGTTGGCATTGCCGAAACAGCATCTCAGTGACGTATTCAATCCTTGGATAATTTTGAGTTCCAATCATGAATGATTTTGAGATCTAAATTATTATTCTCTCTTTCACCTCTGCTATCTTGCTCTTTTCTTGTCAGGCAGAAGAGGAGGTATTGCAAAGGGCAAGGGAGGCTCTATGCATATGTACACTAAACACTTCTATGGAGGAAATGGTATTGTTGGAGCTCAGGTAATTCACTTGCATTTCTTAGCGGGGTGTTTGAAGCCAGGGGGGGCAACTGGTTCTTTAGCCTGTGATTCTTTGTGCCTTCAAGATTAAAGAGTTTTATTTGCCATTTGTAACAAGTACAAGTACTGGTACATTGGAATTCTTACTCCAACTATCACTCGCCATTTCTTACAAAAAGTGCAAAAATACAATATATAATTACAGAATATATGGTAGTTACAATAAAGTTAAATAAAGTTAAAATGTGCAAATACAGTTAAATGTGCAGGATTGTAAAAAAATCTAGAATATAACACTATGTATATGTTGTGGTTTCTGTACTGCTGAGTGGGCCATTTCAAGCCACACCATTGTTGTAGGAGAGAGTGATGATGAGATTGGAAAGTATTGATTCACATGTTGTGGGCTTAGCTTAAGTCTAGATGCACAGGTCTTATCAGAGCTGTCAGTGCTGAGAGCGGGTATAGAAGGGGGCAGGTCTGTGGAAATGTAATGGGCCTAAAGGAAGGTGACATTGGTCATAAACACGCTTAACCATGCCTATATATTCCATAGCAGACTGGATTGTGCACCATTTTGCTAGAAATGGCGTAGGAAGAAACCAGGAGGAACAAAATAGCCAGCTTCCAGAAATTGTTGAGATACTTGGTTTTCTAACAAGCCTTAAGCCACATTGAACACTAGAGCACTAGACACCCCACTAGACCAATGGCTTTATGTTAGGGTCAGGCTAATAAAAAAAAAAAAGGGTGCAGGAGAGGAGAGATACAATTGTTTGCCACAGTAGCTGGACTAGCCTAGCAATAGTTGGCAAGGAGAGCTATAGAAACAGTGAGAGAAAAGGGAACCAAACACGTCTTTCCCTTGCTCAGTGTCCGGTTGTATGACGAGATAACAACCCAATGGTAGTTCAATAACTTTACAGCGACTTGCGTAAGGTTACACATAGGCGTACGTCTCCACAGTTCGCTAAAAAAGATGACAATATTAGCTTTGCAGAATGTTAGCGAAATAATTATTGCGACAACACATGATTGTCTTACACAAAGCATAGCAAAGTGCATGCACTTACAGAGACATGTACGGCCCATAGGCCAGGAAATACATCATTGTTGTCGTGTGAAGACCTTGTAACTCCAGTTTTGGAGTAGCACTTTGTAACTTTGTTTATACAAGTGCTTTACAAATAAAGATTAATATAATGATTATTATTATTATCTAGAGGCTGTGCTCCAAATGTAACCTCAGCCATCTCTGGTTTCCCCTCAGGTCCCCCTGGGTGCTGGTATAGCTCTTGCCTGCAAGTATCAGGGCAATAACGAGCTGTGTGTCTCTCTCTATGGTGATGGTGCAGCCAACCAGGTATGGCATAGACATAACCATGTTTTTATTAAGTTTGTATATTGAATTGATACACAGTCTAACCTGTCTGTATAAATTGACATTATATTTAATTTTTAATGAAATATATTTTTTTAATGAGTTTTACATTTTAATGTAAGCAAATAAGGTCTTTGGGGGGGAAATGATAGAATGAAAATCAGATCTCTTCGCCTTTCAAAAAATGTGGCCATATTTGTATTTCACAGGGTCAGATTTTTGAAACCTACAATATGGCATCTCTTTGGAAGCTGCCCGCCATCTTCATCTGTGAGAACAACAAGTATGGCATGGGCACTTCAGTAGAACGAGCTGCAGCCAGCACGGACTACTACAAGAGAGGAGACTTCATTCCTGGTCTCAGGGTACTGCGCCGTCTCATTTATTTTAACCTTTTTTCCCCACAGGGTACATTAACTGAGCACACAGGCTCTTTAACGCCCTGCCTCACACTCATACTGTTACATGCATTCACAACTGGGAGCTGCCTAGTACCACTCAAACCTTACACTGCTGGCCATTCAGCATCTCAGCTGGAACAATTTGAGGTTTCTGTATATGCCTTGCTCATGGGTCCTCGATAGTACTACATTTTCCCTGCTGGTCTGAGAATTCAATCTTATTTCTCTAACCTTTAGGCTGTCCCAGCTAACGCTTAACTAACTTAAAAAGTACTCTGCACAGAACCTTAATTGCTGTATGAAAGGCTGAGTGGTAGCTCTGTTCACCTCTACCTCCCAAGTTCATCATTCCTGTAGCTGGGTTTAGTTGTGCGTGTTGACAAAAAAGTGCCTTATAATTGTTTAAGTTAATGGTTTTTCTATCAAACAGAGTGTACTTAAGAGATTTTGTTTGTACATCACCACGTCATCGTTCAAGATTGTCTGTCTCTATTTTTAAATGACTTGGGGCTTGAGAAAAAGGTGGTATTGCTGGGGGGGGTTGTCCTTCCACTTTTCCACCACTCCAGCTTGCAATAGATAGGTTTCATCTTGTCCATATGATCACATGAATATTAATTTACTCCAAATTATTTGCTAGAAAGGAGGCACACATTTATTTAATACAATTGTGATATGGTCTTGTTTCCAGGTGGATGGGATGGATATCCTGTGTGTTAGGGAGGCCACCAGGTTTGCAGCTGATCACTGCCGATCTGGGAAGGTGAGCTAACAACTTGAATTGTATTAAACAGTGAATGTGGTGGGGGTTTTCCCCAAACTATATTTAAAAAAATGTTTTTATTCCACCTGTAATCAGGGTCCTATCCTCATGGAACTTCAGACCTACCGTTACCATGGACACAGTATGAGTGATCCTGGTGTCAGGTAAATGCTCACCTCTCTTGATATACCTTTGTAACTTGTCATTTCTGTATTTTCAATATTGTACCAATATTGGTATTTGGCTATTGGGCTAATGCCAGTTTTAAATTGGTATTGAAGGATTTCCCCAGTATTAAAATCTGACACACAGAGAAATGTGAACATATCAGAAATCACAGCAAAGGTTTTCTGCTAGTTCACATGCAGAAGGATGTTAGATCTCTCTAATGGAGTAAAGGGGATTTTATCAGTATATTTTTTGTCCAATGACCTCAAATGAATGATCTCAATATTGTTTAGTGAAAGTAATGTGCTGTAGTACTGGTAATCAGGATTGTCCAATACTTAAAGTTTAGCACTCAGAATTAGTATCAGTTGTAGTATTGTGGTATTAGTGCATCCCTACCACATCCGTGCCCCAATCTCTCCCATCTCAGCTACCGCACACGTGAGGAGATCCAGGAGGTCCGCAGTAAGAGTGATCCTATCTCCATGCTCAAGGACCGGATGCTCAGCAACAACATGGCCAGCGTGGAGGAGCTCAAGGTAGCCTATATTTTCTTTGAAATTGAAACATTTTATTACAGTGAGATGTCCATTGTATTACCCTTGATGTGGGCTGGGCAATATGAAATCCATATTACGATAAATTGTCACATTGAAATGATAATTAGTTAATTTTTTTTTTTTACCTTGGTGCACAAATCTTTCATTCTCCATTAGCATTGGCCAAACTTGATAAAATCCACACCTGTTATGCAAAACTGATTTGTAGCTTAGTCTAGTTGTAACAAAAATATTTGTGGCAAAAAAAACAATGTTCACAGACAGATTAGCCAAAAGAAAAACAAATATTCTGCAATTTCCCCCCCCCTCTCACATAAATTAGCCACCACAGTCGTAAATACACATTGTGATATGAACATTTGACGAGCGAGCGAGCATCAGTCAATACAAGGTGAGAGATTGCTGTTTCCTTAGCATTGGGCAAACGTAATAAATTCCATGCGTTACTCAAAAAAACTGCTTTGCTAGCTCCATCTAGTTGTAACTAAAATATTTGCTGGCAAAACACTTTCCCCCCCCCACACAGATTAGCCATCGCAGTTGCAAAGCGAGCATCAATCAATATGACGTGAGAGCACCGTTTGACTGACTGATAGACTGACTGACCTGAATTTGGCTCCTGATGAACATGTCTTGTGCCGTGGGAAAAATAACTCTGGGTGATGATTCCACTTTTTAAATTGGGTTTTTAAACCTTATTAATCCAAGAATCCCACCAAGGTTTTCCAACAAGATCATTTAAAAAAAATTCTTCCAACAATACAATGAGAAGACATGAGGGAGAGAAACATTCTTTTGTAGTGATTATGACCGCTTTACACCTGGAATTAAAATCCATCCAGGGTAAATGGGATTGTAATCAGATAAAGCAAAATTGTGTAAAATACAGATGTAAATACACACAAGACACATTAAAGATCCAATCACCCAAACCACCTCCTGAGGTGGTCAAGGACGCATGTGTAAATGCAAAGTGTCTCCAGTCCACATATAACAACTATGTAAATGGAAATAATCTCAGTACCTTGATCCAACAAGGAAACGCAAGCAAGTCAAACAGTTGGCAGGCATCTCGAATACTAACATACATGTCAAAATATCATAGAAACATACCTTTTGGATTTTCAGGATATTGATGGAACAGGAACAAGCGACACAAGGAATTTACTGTCAATTTTAAAAGACATGAATGTTACGAGAGGAAGTGACATGTCCTGTTTAGGTGAGGGAAAGAGTTCCAGTGTGTATACTGGAGACATTTTAATGTCAGAAGCAAATGTAATCCAGGTAAATCATATCTAGACACAATCCATATTCAAGACGCATGTTAATACCAGTTGTAAAGGGGACCTTTGTATAAAATGACTTTAATGGATGACATGAAGGCGAAGAACCACCAAACATGAAGCTGAGTCATTTAACAGACACCTTGAAGTATTTTATCCAGCTTATACCATGGCCTCTTTCCAAAGATGAAAAGACAGACTGTTTGCAGGTAACATTAGCAACATGCAACCTCTATGGTTTCAGAGGTCTTCAAAATGTAGCTGTTTCTCTTTGCACTACTTTTCTAGTGCAACTTTCCCTGGTTGCGCAGATGTATACTTTACTGTTTTGTTTTGTTGTTTGTTTTGTTTGTTTTTTTACTCCTCAGGCTTATTTGGGGATTAAATTGGTCTTACATTTTAAAAGGGTCTTAAAAAGTTTGTAATTTCACTTGAAGAAAATGTTAGTCACCCTGTTTATGGTTTTTCCCTCAGAAATAAAAAGTGATTTTTTTTCCATCATAATTGCCTTCATTCAGATTTTGCTCAAAATATTGTGATAATATCTAACTGTGAACCCAGTATCGTGTATCAAACTAAACCATATCGTTACATCCCTAGCTGTTTTTGATAAAA
>OMLI01088971.1:0-10473 GCA_900302605.1 Rondeletia loricata | reverse complement strand
ACGATGAGGAAAATCTTCCAAAGTGGGAACATTTTGCCGCTCCTCACTTTATAGGTTGAGACTACAGTTAGGTTTAAGTTGGGATAAGCATTAAGGCTAGTTTAGTTCAAGTTTTAGTTTAGCGTTATTGTTGGTTTAGGATTAGGACTTGCGTTTAGGATTAAGATTAGGTTAGGGTTAAAGGTTAAGTCAAGTCAGAAGTCAGGAAGAGTGAGCGCCGTGTACAGGTATAGTCAAGGGCGTAGATTTCATTTCGGAAGTGATAGACATTTAAGTCTGGAGGTCTGGAGGTCCTCTTCCAGAAAAAAATTTGGTCACTACATGCAATTTCCTGAATTTTTACAATCAGAGTTCGAATTACACAGTGGCTTTGGGGGAGCGCTATTTTCCGGTACGCACTGCTACTAAACATGTTACATGCACGCGCATACATGAAAGTATGATACTGTCAATAACATTTCAGAGAGGCTAAATAACAACATAAGGCTACTGTTTCGAAATCAAAGAATACATATGCCGCCATGCATACTGTACATCCTAACTTTAGATTTTTGGTGAAGAGCCATGTATTCCTGTTTCTCCACTCACTCCATTGCTTCCTTGTCCAGTTGAAAGGTAACGTTGCATTGCCAGGGTCGCTGCTGCAGGTGGTGGCGGTGCTGTCTCGCGCTGAAGCCTCTCTCTCCTTGGAGCTGTCACTGTCAGCAACCGGCGCCGCCGGCCCGGCAAAATAAAAATTAGCTGTAGCTGTTGTCATCACTCGTTGTCGCTGTCTTTGTTTTTTGGGTGAATCCAAATTGTCCGAGGCGAATAAAATCAATGTTTTTTTCTAGTTTACCATTCAAATACCGCACCAACTCAGTGAAGAGACGTTCAAGTAGCGACGTAAACCTCTGTGATTTGAGTGCAGCGCCGCCACGCATGGATGGCCACATTGGCTCGTTTTGATATCGCATGTTTAAAAAAGTGGTAGTGACGTGACACTACCACGTATATAGGAATCTATGCCCATGCCTACAGTTTATCTTAATAAGTGTCACTTCAGCACCTGGTTATGTCACCAGGTGTATCATCCTTTGGACAGACTAACTTTGCATCCTGACAAAATATGTCTAAGAGTAGCTATGTGTGAACCACAGAACTTGAATGGATAGAACGGTCATTCCCATTCAAATCAACGTCCCTGTATGGTCGAAGCGGTGGCCATTTTTATGTGTACTGTTGGGCTAGCTTCCGTATAAACCGACTTACGGCAAGTCACTGAGGCGAGAGGTTTTGCAGCAAAGACCAAAAGACCTTCTCCGTCACCTTGCTGCCATAGATTGCTAATACGCTAATGTTGACTAGAAGAGCAAGCGAGAAAGGTGCAATCTTTGATAATGCTACGTTAACCTTGTCGCTAACGACAGTTTGCTAAGCACTCGTGCAACAGACACATCTGCACAGTTCTCAAGCAAGTGTGACACACTTTACGGCCTTAATGCCCAGACTTGCGTTGTCACAATAGCAACTAACCAAATTCCATAATTTATGCTGTACTAGCCAAATTACCATGGCAAACAGTGGAAGGACCGTTCTATCCATTCAAGTTCTGTGGTGTGAACATAAAGGACAGGAAGGCTTAGATTTTGGGGAGATGGTAGCAGATCATAGGTTGCACCCATAATGAATGTAATTCGGTTTGCCTCCACACCCCACAACTCCCTCCAGCCAAGTTTCTTCCTCCCTACACTTTCCCAATTTATCCACTGACCTCGTTTTACCTGAGAGACAGCCTTTGCACAACTTTGCATCTTTTTTTTCCCTGACAGAGTTGTGTTACTCCATAAAGGTTGCCCTAAGCCTAGTCCTAGTCCTAGATATAGGCTAGATATAGGCAGTTCTAAGATCCCTTTCCCATACAAAGCTAAACTGCTAAGACACCCTGGAACTCCAAGCCATTTAACATATGAGCTAATTAGCTAATCTAACTTCTCTATCTTTGATATAGCTATCTCATATACTGTCAAGGGCCACATTAGTCGAGGTAACAGACCAAATTTTAGGCACCACAGCTTTAATTTATAGGAAAAATTTGGTTCCAAAAGCTACCATTATAGCAGGAATGTAATTAAAACTTAAAATAGATCTGAAAATACAAATAGGAATGTTTAATCACTGGTCCATGATGAATATGTGTAATTATTTGTGTAATTTGTTGTTTGTATGCAACTTTTTGTAATTATTTATGCTGCTGCCTGTCTTGGCCAGGCCTCTCTCCCAGCAACTATCCGGGATCTATTCAACACCCATCAACCATCCAGGATCTATTCAACACCCATCAACTATCCGGGATCTATTCAACACCCATCAACTATCCAGGATCTATTCAACACCCATCAACTATCCGGGATCTATTCAACACCCATCAACTACCCAGGATCTATTCAACACCCATCAACTATCCGGGATCTATTCAACACCCATCAACTATCCGGGATCTATTCAACACCCATCAACTATCCGGGATCTATTCAACACCCATCAACTATCCGGGATCTATTCAACACCCATCAACTATCCGGGATTTATTCAACACCCATCAACTACCCAGGATCTATTCAACACCCATCAACTATCCAGGATCTATTCAACACCCATCAACTATCCAGGATCTATTCAACACCCATCAACTATCCAGGATCTATCCAACACTTTCAAAATATCCAGGACCTTTCCAACACCAATCAACTAGGTGTGATCTATCCAACACCTTTAAACTCTCCAAGATCTCTCTGACACGTATTAACTACCCAGGATTTATCTGACATCTATCAAGTATCCAGGATCTAACACCTATCAACTATCCAGGATCCATCTGACACCTATCAACTATAAGGCATCTATCTGACAACTACCAAACTATCTCTTTATCTCATTCACTCATTTGTTTGTTATAATAATTACATTTATTATAACAAACACATGAGTGAATGAGATAAAGAGAGGTATAGTGGTGGCTGGAGACCCTGCTGCTACAGTGCCGGCTGCACAGACAGAGAGCCTCCAATAGTGTGGGTGTTGGGAGCTTTTAAAGGAGTTTCACCAAAAACACAATGAGAATTAACATATCAGTGATATTTATGCCCATAATCCAACCCAAATCTGAAGGTTTCCCCAGCACTCAACTGACATATCCACATGTAAGAACACAAACAGAATAAAGAAAATCAGAACAGGCCCCTTCGTGTCCGTTTCTACATCAATACTGAAATTCTGAGAAACTTCAAAGGTAACCAGCGTACGATTTTCCACAAATATATCATTGTCAAATGAATTGTGATGACAGCCCCTGGAATGTTTCTCTAGCCTCTGTTGCTTTCTCTCGGCATATCTGATCATATCAGCATTTATAAAATCACTTACAAAATGAAGACATCTTACAAATCTATTTATTTAAAAACATCATCAAAATTCATCATACTCATCACAATAAAATGACAAAATAAAAACAGACATTGAGGAAGCATGACCCTTGCATTGACATGTTTAGTGGTGTGTATCTACGCTACTTTGTGTGTGTGTCTGTGACTCTGTGTGGTTTAGTGTTAAGAGCATTGGCAATGGAGCTCTATTTTTCCCTAGTGTGCTGAAGTACTGTGAATGTGTGTGTGTGCTTGATGGTGGCAAGGCCTATGTTGAATACTGTGGTGTTAACCAATAGCCCAAGACACACACACACACGCTCTCTCACACACACACACACACGCTCTCTCTCTCACACACAACACACACACACACACGCACGCACACAACTGTGAAGTGTCTCTATATGGATATCTATTAGTGTCAGGTCATTGCGTCAAGTGCTGCATCACCATCCATCAGGCCAACACACACATCACATTAACAATATTGCTCACAGTGGATTTCCTTTCAGCTGGACCATTTTGTGTCCCTAATTGAATGGAAAAAAAACACGTTTATTAGCAGTGACACAAAATAGTAGCAGAGGGATGCTGTGACATGGAGGTGAGCATCCAAGTCTGTATGTGTAAATCATTTGAGAATGGCAGCACTGATCTAGGATGACACTGGTGTCCTGCAGGAACATCACACTTCTTAATTTAGCTTTTTTTAAAGTGAAACTGACAGCAAAATGTGTCCACGCAAAATCTAGTTCAAAAATGTAAAAATCCCAAAGTAGCTACTACTTTTCTCAAAGGAGAAAAAGGCAGACTTTTTGAAAATGGGAGATTGGAAGGACACTGACCATATGAACTTACCAGAGCTAGTATCAGACCCGTGCTGCTATTCTAAAGGCTGTCATACACAGGCAAACGTTTCTGGGCATCTCTGATGTTCAGTGGAGCCAACAGACTTCTCTTAGCATTGTTGCTTTAATCACATAGGAAGGCAACATTTGAATAGATTTCTGTCTCAGTGTCTCACTTTGCTGCCTGTTGCTGAAGGTGTTGTCCATCTGCATAACTCCAAACATTTCCTAGAGTATTATCAGTCTGATATATTTATTAATATGGGCCCTGTGTTCTGAGTTGAATGAAACCAGTTAACCCTCTGCACTGGGTGCTTGGCCAGATGTTTTGTGCCACCCAGTAAGAGGTGAGTGGGCGACATATGCACGGTTTGAATGTGCAATGTCTAATCTGGAAATAACTGCACAAACATACTCTCCTTTTAAACTAGAGTTCAACTAAACATGACATTTTGAGCCCGACTTGAACCTGAAAAATGTCTGTCCTGAACTGAGCCCAGGAGGTATAGCTTTATGTCAGCACCAACCTGACTAAAGCCTGATAATGCTGATAAAGTTCTGATCATAAACTGCTAATAACAGAATTTTCAAAAATACATTTGAAACAAAGCCCCAGCCAAACCCGAACAGTTAAGAGGGAAAGACAGCCTGGCCCATCTTACTACAAACCGGGAACCAGTTGGATCCCGCTGGGTTTGGACAGAAATATCCTCACTGCTTATGTGTTATTGCTGGAACTCTGACAGTGCGTTCACATTGCAAGCAACACGATCCACAAGTCAGCGGAAGTCCATTCATTTCCAATAGAGCAGAGCAACCAAAGAAACTCGGCCAATGTGTGGACAGTCAACAAGCTTGTCGGGTGAGAAAAGTTGGCCACGGCTGAACTGTTTGCTGTCATCGGCCGGCAACAGCCAATCAGATTTCCGTGCTACCTTATTTCCCTACCGATGTGATTTTGTTACATGAACAATAGGCCTGGCAGAAGTCAATTACAGCCATTCAAAGCTTCCCAATTCTCTACAACATTTATTTGAAAGACTACAGGAATAAACGTCTCTAAAACGATGCTTGGAGAATGGTTGCATCCATCATTGGGGTCGATTGTAAACATTCAATTTTTTTCTGTTTATTTTCAATTAATGCTACCTAATTAGTGCTTGCTAGATAGCTATGTTAACTCATCAAAATGATGTAACAATATGAAAGGCAATACCAAAGCCACGAAAAACATGATTTGCCTGTTCAAAACTTTGTAGCTGCACAAGACCACGACAGATGCAGTTGGAGCCTCTGGCCACGCCCATAATTGGTCATAACAGAGCGACCCATCAACCAAGTTTCTTGCAGTGTGAACGCACAATGAGTGGTGGTGATATTTTGCCTAAATCCAAATCAGGAAGTGTAGATTGTGATTGTGATGGTTGGGTTAAAAAATCTGGACCTAAGAGACTGATGTCATTAAGATGCACAAGGTAACCCTGGACAAGGTTTCTGTTGCTCATGAATGACATCATCCTGGCGAGAGAAAGAAGTACATGCAGGAAGAGGTATCACAAAGAACTCTTTCTGTCTCACATAATACAGCACTCACACTGTACAAAACACACACTAGACTTGGGCAAATTATTAGGAGTGCATGAGGCTGTTCAAGTGTCTATGTGGCAATTTAAACCAAGCACACCACAATTAGTTCAAATATTGGCAACCACGTATATCTCACACACACAAACTGCATATCTCCTTGTAAAGCTTAAAAATTTCTCTCATATAAAAAACACTAGTGTTGAAAATAAAGGTAAATATTGTCCATTCATTAAGGTAGGAATACTCTGGGTTGGTAGTTGTAGTGCAATACCTCTTATGTGGAAAGCACGTGGAGCACTTCTATTTTTTAGGTGACCTCTGTCGCACATGAACTCCACTGTTCCTCCAAGGCCTCCATCAAAATGGGATTCAGGCTACATCCCTGAACCGTCGCTCAGTGGAAACATAGATCGACTTTAGCAGATGTCGGCCATGTGTTCAGTGTTATAGCTCACTTAGCGTTGGTCAGGGATATGACACTGGAGACCTCTGCTCAAATCAGTCTCGAGCTTTTACTCAACCAAGTGCAGACACAATGTTCAATGAAGCGTTAAATGAAATGCCACTTTATTCACTCCGACAACCCATTGAATTTTCTGTGGTTCCTGAAAAGAAAATTCACCGGGTATGCCAGTGTGCAGTGAATCAAGATTCAGTGGGACTTCACAGGGTTTGAAACAAATTTCCTTGTGCCATTTTGTGTCCTCAACTGTATTACCATCAGGGATGCAGAATGGCTGCAGTAGGCAGGGGATCTTGGCATCGAAAGAAAGCAAAAAAGCATAGAGGCCTGAACGCTTCATTTCTTATCCCTAGCGTTTACAGTAGCAGTCCTCAATGTCGCGGTTCAGTGGTCCTTTATTCACATCATTTCCTTTACTCTGGATTATTCAGAGTTTCTGATAGTGCTATGGTCTTACATGTCCCCAGTGTCACATCCTTTAAAGGGGGGTATATATTTCTTGGTAGAGTCCCTGGAAGCTCCACAGATCCCATCGGATCTTCATAGAAGTAGAAGTCTCAAAGGCTCTTTTCCCATTGGCGCATTTAAAAGTTCCCTGCTCCTCCATTGCAGCGTTTAAAATGTCCCGCGCACCTCTTGAAGCACTGCGATTGGTCGGCCAGGCCTCCATTTCCGCAGCGATGGGTCAAGTTACTCCCATCGTCCGTCGGCTGGGAACAATTGGGTATCCCAGAAATCGTCTACAAGTGTGTGTTTGGTGTGTGTGTGTGGTGTTTCCTGTGAGCGCTGTAGTGTGTGTGTGAGGGGGAAAGTGTGTGTCAGTCCATCTCCAGGTCCATGAGTTTGTTGCGTGAGCGTGGGGTGTGTATGGTGTTGCGGCAGCAGCACTGGGCGCAAACCAAACCCAGAACCAGAGAGAAGAGACCCACACCTGTAAATACAGACAACCAAGTTAACACCGTACCAGACACCATGCCACTAATATTACTTCTAGTGCTACTACTGCAACGAATACTACAACTACCAATGATACTACTGCTACAACGAGAGCTATTACTACGACTACTACAGCTATCACTATTACTACTACAGCTACTACTACTACTATTATTCTCTGTCTGCTGTCTATATGAGTCTGTAAATCATGACTGGATAACAATGGCTAAAAACACCCACGCCTGAAAATACAACAATCATTAATCATCAACGTCACATCAATTATCTCTAATTATATCTATTATTATGTTACCTAGTGAGGCTGATGTTCCATACAAGAGAGGTAACTTTAGGGAGTCCCACACTGTATGGAGGAAAGAGAGGTTAGCAGGGAGAGGGAGAGAGAGAGAGTGTGTTTTAGTGTAACATATGAGAAAATAATGGACAATATACATAATAGTAATAATAAAACATAACTGCACACACAGACCAGGGCTGAGGTCAACTCACTTTAAATTCAATCAATTAAAAAGGTTGACAGATATTCTGTAACATTCTGTTACTTTTTATTAGGTTGGAAATGACAAACAGTGCAGTCGACGATATAGGCATTTGTTCTTCCTTTAATGAATTGATGCCCTCCAATTTCCCTGTGTAGCTCAGTGGGTAGAACAATGCTGGGGTCACTATATGAAACACGCCCCAAATATCTACCTCGAAAGCTGAATGGACCGTCTGGGTTTTTCCTATCCCAAACGGCCTCAAAGAAAGAAGTCACATGAAAATACATATGTGAATTCAAAGCACGTGCTTTTAGACGCATGTTGGTTTTGACATGTCAAAAAAAAAAATCACGTTCTCTGACGTCACGTGATTTGTACTTCAGATGTGAAAATTTCATTTCACAGGTGAAACGTTTTTTTACATGTGCCGTTACATGTGACAATGTTTGTTTAGTGTGTGTAAAAAACCAACGTGTCCAAAAATGAATTTGAATTCATGCGTATTTTCATGTGACTTGTTTGTAAGGGACCTTGGAGGAAATGGCGAACATAGAAATTGACTTTTAAATTTTTTAGACGTTCAAAGTGCACTTTAACAGTGTCTGTTTTTCACATCTATCTGTTTTGTGTATCTATTAGGGGTTCAGTTCGTATCACGGTTTTGGGGTCATGGTTTTGGTTTGGTTCAGTATATATATCTGGTGCACTGGGGTGGAAAAATACAATTGCAAATTCCAATTTACTGTCCAAATGTATGTATTTAAAAAGTTTGCCTTAATTAAAACTTTTTTTCACTGAAAACTAAAGTCCAGTGTAACTAAATCATCAGACTTTCTTTCAAAAGTAAAAAACTTTGTTATTATAACATAAAATATCCCTGAATTGTAGGCTACCTAGGCCAACATCAACATAAAGTGCAACTTAAACTCAGCCTTCAATGGCTTTACTTCAGTCGTTGAGATCAGCTCAATTCAGTCTAACTCAGTTCACTCTATCTTCATGTTCTTCTGCAAGAAGATATGTTTTCAATTAAGTGTCTCTTCATAAAGCTCGGGAATTACCTTGTTGCTGAAGTGGATATGAGAAGGGACATCATAATGCGGCTCGAGCGTTTTAATCATGTATTGAAATCCAGAATCTTCGACTACTGAATAGGGCTGCAAATAATTCGCTATAAACACCCCCAAGGTTTTGGTTATTGCTCTGTGCCTGTCTGAACTAGCACTGAGAGACTGCTTAAAAGCTGCAGGAGGAGCAAGTTGTTTTGGCCCTACCGGCTCACCTCCTCCTCTCCTCGTGCTGGCCAGAGTGATGTCGGCGTAAATGACTTAACATGTTTGACATGTTGCCGCTTGCATACACAACAAGTGTCGAGCAGTGCTTACAAATAGTCGCTGTTTTGTCAACCAGCTTTATCCCGTCGCTAGTGTAGTTAACGGCGAATCCATAATGGTCCCAGACAGCAGACTTACATGACGCTAGGGCATCTTCTAAAGCCGGCTTGTCCTCTCCACTCACCATTTCCAACTGTTTCACAAGTTTCCACTGTGATGTCATCGGTAGATTGACATGTAATTCTGACAACTGATTGGACAGATACTCTCCAGGGATATCAGACCCACGTGTGGAGTGGGGACACAGAACCAAATGACCCGCGGGACGCATGCACGTC
Source organism: Rondeletia loricata (assembly GCA_900302605.1). Classification (NCBI taxonomy): domain Eukaryota; kingdom Metazoa; phylum Chordata; class Actinopteri; order Beryciformes; family Rondeletiidae; genus Rondeletia; species Rondeletia loricata. Next base: position 1,057 of record OMLI01088971.1, on the reverse strand, counting down.
CCGAACCGTGGGTGGCGAAACTGTACGGCTCGTTTTCTTTCCGGGAAACGTTTCACCCCTAGTATCTATAGTGTATATAGATGGAGGAAGCCATTGTATCAGATCCCGTCTTTGACCATCTGCTTCTCGCAGCATGGTAAGATTTCTTTCATGGTAAGATTGTTGCATTCAGACTCAAGATGCAAGCAAATACAAATGAATGACAGCAACATATTGAGGCCAATCAGGTTATGGTTTTTCCTAGTCTCCTATTAGACAGGGTGGGGTGTCTGGGTGTCTCGCACTGCGATGAACTCCAGAGCCTACTTCCTAAATTGATTGAACTGAAAATAAACTCACCTATACACCAGGGTTATTATCGTAAACTGAAACTGAAACTAAGACGAAAATAAGCAGTGAAAAAATTTGTCGTAAACTGAAACTAAATAAAAACGAGACCCTTAAAAAAAAACTACAACTAAACTGAAACGATATTGCCTGGTTACAAAACTAACTAAAATAAAATAAAAATGAGCGTAAAATTATTTCAGTTTTAGTTTTTTATCAATAATATATCACTACTGAAAAAAGGAGACAGAGAATGAATTTCCTTAAACTCTCGTGACATTGAACCATAGAAATTGAACGCACGTGACATTCCAGGAGATGGCGCTATGCCGCAGCTTCACATCGGACACTTGAAGACATAATCACAACACATGTGCGCGGAAATAAAAAGATAGACGAAGATACGTCCTGTAGACCACTGACTCTCCAGACCACCCAACTCTTTAATATCGGGTTAGACAGTACTGCACTGTGGCGTAGGCTACTTACGGTTTGATGTCCCTACTAGTTGGAAGAAAAAGGCAGAGTCCCGAGTGGGACTACTTCGAATACAACGCATCATTCATAAAAAATATGATGTCGATGTCACCTGGGTCCTAAGGTATACACCTCTTGGATGCGATTCGCTCTGAAGTCCTACAACCATGCCAGAATGCCTGCTTCCGATATCAATCATCGCTACGTCATGAAAACAGCAAGAACAGTTTCTCATTTGCCTACGCTTCACACA
>OMLI01088953.1:8206-20872 GCA_900302605.1 Rondeletia loricata | reverse complement strand
GGTGAGCTGGACCAGACCAGACCAGGATGGGCCAGCCCAGTCGGGCCATAGTTCGATGTTACATGCAATACATCCAGAGTATTCAAACAGCTGGGGAATCTCATCAGTGGCTGATATGAAGTCATGTAATACCCACAGCCCTTTTCCTGGACCAGGAACAAGCTAGCACTTAAAGCAATAGCCCTGGCCTTGTTGCCTCCATGTTGTTTAGTGGAAAGCTCTGGTCTGCGTAATGTATAATGGGCTCTGCTGCAATTTGCAAACGGATTCTGACTACTGGTTCATTCTCATGTGATGTGAACGTCCTATAGCTTTAGTGGTTGGCTTCAGAAAACAATACACCTCCATCCCCTGTGTTCCTCTCCTCTAACCGTGCTTCTCATCCTCTTCTTCTCCCCTCCCCACCACTGCTAAATGTTTTTGTCTCCACCACTGTGGGCTAGGTGGTGGATATCATGCGGGTGAATGTGGACAAGGTGTTGGAGAGGGACCAGAAGCTTTCAGAGCTGGATGACAGGGCAGACGCTCTCCAAGCCGGAGCCTCCCAGTTCGAAAGCTGTGCAGCCAAGCTCAAGAACAAGTACTGGTGGAAGAACTGCAAGGTAGGCATTTAAGTTTGGGTACATAAAACAGATTGTTCTCACTGAAAGTGACTTGGAATTGAATCTGACTCTGGATTAACAATATGCCTGTTAGTATGTGGTATGGTGCATGTAGGTATATAGAGCTAGTGGATGATTCAAACTGTGAAGTGTGAATCAAATCCACAGCTCTTGTATTTCAATGCATCCACCAACTGTGCCGAGCTGAGGTGCGCTGAGGCGAACACACAGCGTCTGTCCTGGGAATGCCGTCATCCTGCTCTCCACACACGGATCTGTTAATGAGCGGCTGTGGAGGATTGCAGAGATGCTCCAGGGAACATGGCAATAAGAAGTCTCTTACTGCAGAGTTTCCACTGCAGACTTAGAAATACTAAAGGAATTGCGTAACTATAGCACAAAGGAGTTGAAGGACTTTAAATTGATCACATCTGCTTACTACTTGTTTTTAACGAATGTGGGGATATGCGTGAGGGTGTAAATGTGTGTGTGTGTTGAACTCCACATTTAACTACAGTACATGTGCGCATGCTGGTGAACTCTGTGGTCGGGAAGCCTGCACTGCTTAAATCGAATTCCTTTAAGAAAGGATGTGCCGTTGAAGTAAATGTAACACACTTTGTCTTCTCCTTTCAGATGATGATCATGATGGGCATTATTGGAGTCATTGTGGTTGGAATAATATTCTGTGAGTAGAAGTTACTGTTCCATCTTCATCCTAATACAAAGATTGATTTGGTTGGTTGATTGATTGACTGATTGACTAATTGGGTGATATATAGGTTAATTTATTCATATTAAAGGCAGATAGTCACTGGGTGTTTTGCTATGGCTGAACCAGTGCTGCTGTTACGCTCTGCTACTGTGTGAGCAGCCGTCAGTAGCAGATGTCAGCAAAGGGATCAGATGTAGCTAACACAGCTGGGACTGAGACAAACGTCAATTGCGGACCATACGTAGGGTCATAGTGCTCAGTGGCAGCCTTTTATTTCAATATGGTGGGCTAAAGAATGAATAGCTATACAGAGAAAATGAGCGTCTAGTCATGTTCGTTGTTTATATGTCAGTGTTGATGTGGTGGTGTTGTCGGTTGTACAGGAAAACGAGATAGAGAGATTGTTCATCTAATTGTATTTAAGGATGCTGGCAGGTATAAGACAGCACAAGCATAATCTCTGCGCTTCTGCTCTAACAAGCCCACATCTGGACTGCCTACTGCACCTTGACTGTCAATTATTCATGACTGTAAATTACAGTAAATTATTGATATAATACCTCTTTTTTATTTTTTTAACAGTTTTCAATCAAAACAAATAACCAACATGAAGACACTATATAAGAAGAAAGGCCTAGTTGAAAGTTCTCTATTTGTTTTGTAACATGTTTTAGGCTGCAATGCATTACCAGACCCATTAGACTAATGACTCTGCCTCTCCCCTTCACTTTCAGTGTATTTCTTCTACTGAGCTCACCCGGTCATTACAGAAGGATATGGACTTCAGAATGAAATAAGAAGGGGAAGAGAAAAAACCCCCGACACAAATCCAAGCACCACTCATCCCCTTTTATCCGTCCTCTCCTCCCTCTCTTCACACAGTCTTCCATCAAACCATCTTGCACTTATACATGACAGTAGTGTTTAGGTGTCTCTGCTCTCTTTGTCCTCCTTTCCCTCCCTTCTCGTTGCTTTCTCTTTCTTCCACTTTTTTGGCGCGGAGTCTCACTCACTCTCTCCCGTCTCTGCGCCTCATGCATTATTGAAGGATGCAGCAGGGAGAGAGAAAGAGGGAGAAAGAAAGGGAAGGAGGGAGGGAGAAAGAAAGGGAAAATCCTTGTGACACAGGAACACACAGGGCAAAGCCCACTGAAAGGAGATACTGAGCTGGAGGGAATGAACAAAAACAAGGGAAGAGACAAAAGAAGAGATAGTGAATTGAGGGAAATTGAACAAGAGATAGCGGCCCTTTCTATCCCAGATACGCCAAAGCTTGTTCATTTGACCTTTTTGACTGTCCTACATTTGTAAATTGATACTGACATGCCTAACTGACATACCCCTCCTGCCACTACTGCTACGATCATTACTACTTACTAATACAAGGTCATGGTTAGACTAAGATTATGATCATTTTTGTTGTATGTGCGTGTGTGTATTTGTGATCCAAAGCATTGTAGCCAATAGCTTTTTCCAGGTTTAGCTGATAGGCCTTTACTGGTGATTCTTTATTTTCCTTTCCTGCCTGACTTTCTCTCACTTAGTCTCTTATTTCTGGAAGGCTAGTATATAAATATAGACATAATGGCAAGAAAGAGAAATGTGAAAAAGGGAAAGAGACTGTGTGAGAGTGTAAGGAAAGGTAAGAGTGATTCAGGGAAAGGTAGTAAGACCGCCGTGACACCTTTTCCCATATAGATAGGTGAAACCTAATTCTGGACTGAAAAGCAATTATAGAGCAAGTAATTCTATGACTATGCTTGATGTGTACCCAGGGTTTCAGTACCACAGGCAGACAGAGATACCAATCAACAGACTTAGTGGCATAGTAGTATGCACAGCAAGAAAAACAGACAAGCCACTAACAGACAATCTCTCTATAGATGAATCGACCACTCTGACCCAGAGGAAGGTCTCTTAACTCTGACTTGGACAGAGCCACAGCCATAGACAGATGAATGTGTAATGTCACATTTGAAACAGGTACAAATGGCCTTGTAGATCTGAGCTTTGTTCTGACACACGGTTCATTTGTTTGTTGTGTAAGTTGACTTGATCTCCAAAAAGCAGGAAAGTGGGAGAAAGGACATGCCTGAGAAATCCACAGCCACCTGGCCAACCCACTCCCGCCTCACTCAAACTAAAACACTCACTTGTCCCCTGCAGTATGGTAAAGGCCAAAAGGAGGTGTTTGTTTCTAACTTGCATGGCAAACGGTGTCCATAGTATTGCCTATTTGTGTGACCTGTGTATCTGCCATTTCTGAAACTAACTGCCGATTTTCTTTTGTTAGTGGTTTAAGGAACGGTGTATAATTTATCTCTGATCTGGTAATTACTGCGTATGCAATGCAATGATGCTCAAGAGTTTGCCAAAATTTTGTTAAATTCACTTGCTTTTGAGGGGGAAATAATATTCAAACAGAGAACAACTGCTACAATAGTGTTCTGTTAAAAACATGTAGTACTGTATGAGTAGAACCATAGTACACCTCTGTCAGATTATGCTCCTGAAAATGTGTTTATAGACTCTACAGTTTTTTGGGTCTTTCCGCTCTTAAGACTGATTTTGAGAGTTGATAAAATTGTAAAGATATGTAAAACCCTATGTGTAAATTGCATTTATGCATAATGATAGTGGTTAATCAAAATGATCTGACGATATTGTGCATCAATATTATTAGGAAATTAACTTCTACAACATGAAAATGCAGTAAGAGATGCAACTGGATTACGAATATTCTTTAAAATGCATGCTTACCACTTTTGCTGATGCCAATAAAGAAATCATCAATAGAACTTTGTGCCGACCTTTGTTACACTCTAGACATACTGGGCCTGATTCAGACCTTGACTTAAGCTCAGAGACGTTTTTCCGCACGTGCCCCACTGCTCCAATACCAACCCCTTCTGCATGAGGATACGTGGGCTCATGCAAGATGCACACTTGATGTGATGAATATAGAAATCAAGGCGTGTCCACCTTCACATTACAACACGTGGATTCTGACTCTGACTTAAGTCCATTTGTAAGCTCCTTTCCTTACATGCCTGAGGAAAGGAAACAAGAAATGTATGTACTAATACTAATAAATGCCAAAGACATCAAATAAGATATGAATTGCTGAGTCACAAATACTTGGGAAATGAGGCTGTGCAACACTGTTGATTGGTCTGTGAATAATTGGAATGGTATTTAAAGCAATATGACAGCTCTCCATAACTAAGCTAATAACGATGTGTCCTGCCATTATGTCAAAGGAGATGGTGCTGCCAGGGTGCACAGAGGGTTCCCAGGATTTAAATGTGCTGAGTTTAATACACGGCATCCAGCATTTCCACATGGATAGGGCCTCAATCTGGCGTCAGTGGCCAACATACATATTCTTGGTGCTGCGTCAGCCAGACAGGGCGTCCCGGGATGATATGAATATCTCAAGCTTCTGTCTCCGGCTGCCTGGCGCAGTTCTTAATGGCAATGAGCAGACAGGCCAAAGAATATGTATATTGGTCAGACACAGACACACGAAGACGCCACATCAAGGGCAGATTCCATTATGTTTCAGGCTTAAAGGACCTGTACAAAGGAGCCATCGACTGCAGGTATATTTCCATCAGGGTGCCAAGCGCACAACAACACTTTTATTAGAATAGGAAAAGACAACATCCCATGAGTATTCTGATATATGATGCAGACGTGTCCGTGGCGAGTGTTTGTGCAAAGTTTCAATGCCGTGAGCAATGCAATTGGAGAGTGGCTTGTAAGCTGAGTACAAAGCAACTCTTACAAGCGAAATGCGGAATATCATTTCAGATTTTGTAAAGTTTACGTTTTTATTCAATTAATGTCCCAAAGGCATGTTGCCAATTCAGTCGTTGTCCTGAACAAAACTGAATTGAACCGAATTATACAGTCTGAATAAACACTGTGTAAGAGACATAAAGTCTCACTTTTTATTGCATGCACTGTGAACACCTGCTACCTATTCACTTCAGTTGTATTCCCTATTCAGTGGTAGAATATCTAAGAAAGTACAGGACTGCTATTCTTGTGCAGGATATATGCATCATGGGAGACTTCTATGATGGGTATTAAACACATGTCTAAACACTAAATAAGTGAACCACCAATAGCAATACTGAATACAATAAACAACAGATTATTTTAACGAATTTATCAGGAACATAAAAGATACAGCTGGATATTACAGTACAATCATTAAATATGGAACTTTCCCCAAGTTTTCTGCTTCAGTTCAGTAGTTTCTATTTTCCAACAGGAGTGAAAAGAACCAGTGGTGGATTCTAATGAAATTGATAATAACTTCAAGGACCAAAAGTAAGACAAAGGGAAACATTTCTGGGTTCAGTTTGTTTTCAGGATGTTCTACTAGCATATCCCCTACTGACCTATCTCATGACCTGGTAGAAGAAAAGCACAGTGATGACCAGGAAACCCAGAACCAACCAATATGAATCTGTTGAGTGTAATACACAGAGCACAGTTAAGGATATATTCAGACAGCTTGGACATTAAGCACAAGATATATCTGTAATCCAAATCAACAATCTGACAATGTTTATTGTTTTATGTGTAAAATCAACATGATGCTTATTACTCCATTTCTGATCATTTTGCTGTTTGTTGAGTGAATAAAATGACTTATTGTCCAAATTAGTGCATTTGATCAATTTCCACAGAGGTGGGGTTTTACAAATTAAACACCTCTGCTATGATACACGTGTTAGACTTCACATTAGACAAAGAGAGACAAAATATATCTTGAGATTTCAAAGTCTTTTTTTCAGTTTTGAGATGTTAGTCCTATTTAGTGCTTAGGGTTGATTTTCCTTTAAAAATGTATGATTTCACAACCAATAACAGCCAAACATAAATACCTGGTTCAGGTGTTTCTACCACCAGACTGACAGAGAGAGGTGTGGCCAGGGCTGGGTGGGACACCCTGCAGGTGATGGTGTTTCCAGGGGTGACGCTGGAGGGCAGGGTGAGGTGAGATGACAGGGAGAACGTCCCATCACCATGCTGTCGATGGCTGGAGAGAGAGCCCTGCTCTGGGAGGACTGTAGGCTCTGTGTCTGCGGGAGAGAGGGATAACCACTCCACCTAAAAGGCAGAGGAGAAAAAAAACTCAATATGGCAGTGAGCATGGCAAACAGCATGAGAGTTTGCTCAAAATGTAAAGAAATGAAAGTGAAATGTAAATGCTGTGTCATTCAAACAATTAATAACTCGGTGTGATGTGGGATTTTATGACTTGCCAAGATGTGCCATGGCACAGAAAATAATCTGAGGGCTTTACTAGTCAGCAGCTACATCTAAAACTGTAGTAGCTACAGACCTGGGCATCCAGTGGGTAGTAGTTACTGCAATGGCAGCTCAATGTCTGGGGCAACTCCGCCTTAAAAACCAACTTCTCCTCTGAGAGTGAAACATGGGGAGGTTCTGAAAGGTAGAGCAACCAAATCAGTGGAAGAAATAGAGAGAGGGCATTTTAAGTAAAATCTCCATTTACAGAAATACACTCTTGACCTGTTAATCTTAAGCCTAATGACACATAATAAGTAACAGATAACAGAATAGACAATGTAAAAGAAGACATGCAGTGGATTTTTCAGAATTGCGAGGGCAGATTAGGGTGAAACTTACGTGTGACATGGAGTTGTATGACCTGCTGGGCATGGAAAAGGCCTACACTGACTGTACAGATGTAGGTCCCCTCATCCGAAACCTTAAGCTTGGTCAGAATCACAGAGGCGTTGCCCTCACCGACCAGGGCGACATCCACGCTTGAGCCCTCCCTCTCGGCATGCACTGAGGAAAGAAAATGAGAGCGGGTCAGATCATTTTGTGGCCTGTCCTGTGTAAGTTAGTGTCTTCTCCTGTGTAATGAGGGTCTTGTTCCATCAGATGGCTACTGTGTCCTTTGTGTCCTGTCCATTTCTGTCTTGTCCTGTGTAATGTGTGTTCTGTACCATTATGTGGCTATTGTCTTGTCATGCTATATCTTTGTATGCATTTACCACAAGCAAACCTTTATTGGATTGCTACCATTATTTACACGTTTGGGGGGGAAATGCAGTTTTGTTGGTGGGAGACCTGGGTTCAAATCTCACCAACGTTTTTAAAGGTTTGTTGGCTCAAAGACATGTTTTTGTTTCTTTTAAATAGAAGTTGGCGCTTTGTTTACAGTTGATACAAGTTAGGGTGAAGCATCTCATGTGGTTATTTGATTATTAATTAATGGGCGACTCTCCAGTAGAGGCCAAATCATTTTGTGTGCTGTCCTTTGTAATTACAGGTCACGACAGCACAGGACAGAACACGTGACACAGGTCACAAGTTTGTGTTTCTTGAATTTCATGGAGGTGCTTTACCTTTTTTTGATAGATGGTCACACATTTTTATTCATACAGTATCTTTATCAGTTTTCAGGTCAGGTATCGGGTTTTTAGGCCATTCAAAAGACTGTAGGTGTGAATTTTGGCCATATTAACATACATAGAAATGCAAACAAATGCACTCCAGCCTAAAACTTGGCAAAACAACAATTGACACATGGAGTCGGCGAGAAAGCATAGCCTTTTACAGGACGTTGAATTAAGTGGAGTGAATAAATCCTGTACAAAAGGACATGAACCTGTAATAGAAATAATACTTTTTCATACTTCATTTCCATTTATTTATGTATTAATTCCCAGTGGAGCATGTCACTGAAGCCCACTGGCACTAATGTACCACCCTCAACACCATCACCACCCAACCCTACCACCGCCATCACTCTCCCTGCCACTGGGAGCTGATCCTCCCCAGAGTTCAAATCCTCATAACGGATAACGCACCTGTCGAGGGCAGCTAGACCTACTTACCCTCTGAGCTCTCCTCTGTATCAGTCAGCCTCGTCCTCATCTCAAGCACTTTCTGCCCTTTTCCTCTGTGCCGCAGCCACCACTCAACGCCAACTTCCTGTGCCGGGGGCATTTCCTGCTGCCTGAAGCCACAGTTGAGGAGCACATCACCTCTTAGAGGGGCAGAAACGGACTTTGCATGGGAAAACACCAGGAATGCCACTGAGAGAAAAGAAAGCAAACAGAAAAGGCAGAGGAAGAGTAGTGAGAAGGACAAAATTAAACTTTAAGTGATTCCTCTAAAATGGGATATTAACCTCCTGATCTCACCCTCAGTCAGCAGGGACCCTGACTGGCTAAGGGGCAGGCCCAGTTTGTTCTGTATCAGGGCTGTTCCCCCTGATCGGTCCTTCTCAACCATCAAAGTCTGCAGGACCAGCGAAGTGCTGAGCCCGTCTCCCTCAACACTCAGGGACACAAAAAAATAGGCTTGTTCTGTACTATCCTGGGAGCCACGAGGGAAGTAACGGCTTATTTCACACGTCACTTCCTGCTCATTGCAGTCTGCATGGAGCAACAGGTCTCCGTTGGGGATCTCGGGTGACGACGCTGCCACAGAAGGAGCAGAAAGGAGAAGACAGAGGAACGGAGGGCAAAAGGTCATCACAGGTTCTGATTACACTGCATCGGCTTGTGGCGCCAACTTTGTGAAGGGCAGGCAGAGCAAACCTTTGGCCTCAAAGAGGATGGCATCAGGATCAGGGGCCGTAGGCGGGACGAACGGAGTGAGCGTTTCAAGTAATTGGTCAGAAGCCACTGCAACATCTCTTAAGACAAGTGTGGCTGGAGTCCGGGTGAAGACACCGCCACCTCCCATTCCGCCGACTCCCTCCTCCACCAGGGAGCAGGACAGCACCACATCTGCACCCCCCTCAGCTATGGGAGTAGGGGGTAGATAAAAAAAAAAAAGATGTTGACTTCCTGAAAAGGAAAAGGGCAGTCTAGCCACCTAATGACAGTATACAGTTAAGGAATAGAGTTCACCCACCTTTTTCAACCCAAGTCTTTATCATGCAAATGTATAGCATACGTCATTGTAAGTAGCATCAAACTGATATAAGCTATATGAGAATATGTTTTTTTAAGGAAAAAATGTAATCCATGCTTTTCTGACAATATGATTGATGCATCATTGTGGCTGCTGCTACAATGTGTAGAGATAAAGCTCTTACCACGAGCGCATGTCATGAAGTATCCGAACAGGAGAACTTCAATCATCTCGAGTCATGAAGTCGGGTTTAGGCTTTTTACAAATTCAAGTGAGATGAAATAAATATTCCGGTGAGTCCACACAAGCACTTTCACTTTTGACTGTAACAACTAACAACAGCTCACTGTGTTGCTTATCAGCCCCTTTGAGTCTACAGCCTAATCCCTACACATCTCATAGAGTACTGCACGCAATATCTGTACAAATATGATCTGATCTAATAGTTATATTAAGATACAGATGCTATATCCCCATCGCTGCCCGGCGAATGCGCGTTAGGTAATGTAGCGGTGGAGCGAAAGCGAAACTGTGCAGAATAAAAGGTGTCCAATGACAGAGCTGCAGGGAGATGGTCATGTGTTACTATGAAATACACTGTACATTACAGTATATAGTAGGCCTAGTATATATACTATGAAATACACTGTACAGTACAGTATATAGTAGTATATATACTATGAAATACACTGTAGGCCTACTTGAAATGACTTTGCGCTGGCCACTGTCAGCTGTTGTTGGACCAACCCAGTACTCTGTAATCTAGGCATACTAAAATGACCAAAAAGGGAATAGGATTCAGTTTAAGGATTTATGGCTATTTATGAACAAATCACACCAAAGCTAGAAACCACATAACGGAGACTAATAATGTAACGTATCTTGGAGACACGTTGACACAGAATGGGAGACTGACTTAGGCTAAGTGATATTAGGGAAACGTTTGTCTAAACTTTAACATTAAAATGAACTTCATATTATAGTTTTATCAGTTTACAAATCAGAGATCGTGTCGTCACCTTCTCCATCTGTCACTATTCATGAGAGCGCTCAGGTGTAGAAGAAGCAAACTATTCGTAAAAGTGAAACCTTTAAAGCCTAATCTGGTGAAACACTGATTCCTGCAACTCCGTCCTCTCTGGTATCCCGTCCAAACTTCTCAATAAACTCAAACTTATTCAAAACTCTGCTGCACGCATCACTACCCAGCTAGCACCGAACGGATTTACTCGGCCCGAATCCGGAAGCCGGACTCGGCCCAAAGTCATATTGCCCAGAATCGGCCCATTTCCGTTTGCCAGAAGTGCGCAAATGTTAATTTAATACAGGCCATTTCATTTTTACTTTCTCCACATTTGCTCCTCCTACAAATTAATATAACCGTGCAAAATAACCACTTTAGATTTGTTTATCAAAGATGAATGAATATTCATACAGAAATGGTAAATGATTAAATAATTATGACAAAAACATCCAGAAATTAAGAATAATGTATTTATTTAAATAGTTCTGGAAAAAAATGATAAAATGCACCCAAAAAAATTGCACTAATTTTTTTTGGGGGGGAAAGGAAAAACTCTTCTGGGTCCAGCCCTTAGAGAGAGAGAGAGAGAGTGGTATAGGGTGGTATAGGGACTGCGGTTCCCTATTGGTCTTCTCTCCTTTGGCGCTCCTTTCTCCCTCCATCTCGATCAGAGGCCAACTGCAGCCACCTCTTAATATATTTTTCAATCTCGCCATCAGTAGCCCTCAAACTAATGGCGTTACGTCGGACTGCATCTTTGAGAGAGCGAGAGAGAGAAGTAGAGGGGGATAGAGGGGGTGGGGGAGAGACACACATAAATACATGTGAATGAGAGAGAAATACATGTGAATGATTGACTGTACTGAAGCTAGAGCACATGCAGTAGCCCTGAAAGCAAACTTACTGAGAACTATGCCTTTCAAGGCAAGTGGTTCAAATGCCAGTTTCCCATTCACCCCTCTCCAGTTCATTTTCCTCGCCAGAACATTTGTCAGTAGTTTTGCCAGGATTCGCCACACCGTCTCCTTGGTGGACATGCCACCAACTACCCCAAAATGTATGATCTGAAAGACAACAAACTGGTTATGTCATGAAGACAATACTGATTTTGATAAAGCACAAGTGTAACGGACCTCAGCTTGTTTGCTGGTAGCAGTAAGCATTGAGCATGCAGTAAGCTCGCCAGGCTGGAGCGTTGCCGCGAAGCTACTTCCCTAGCGACCAAAACCGTAACATCCAAATAACCGAGTTACCCTTAATTAGAGGCGAACACGCCTTTAATTGATTAACTCATATGACTGGAGACTCGTTAGTCTTTTGCAACCATGGAAACTGATCACTTCGGACTTGCAATTTCCCCACTCGTTACATTGGTACCGTTAGACCCGGATCTGGTCAACTCTATAGGAATTGAAATCTTCCCCACACCAATTTATTCTTGAGGTCAGGTTGCGCAGAGATGCTCCCCTCTACTCTCATCAACTGCTCCTCCGATGACACTGGGAATTCCAGCTCCGACACATCTGGCACTTCAATGGGCGATGAACCCGACTGGATCCTCTGCAGCTGCAGAAAAATCTGCTGTTGCTGCTGTTTTAGGGTCTCCAATGTAGTCAGAATCTCACGAAAGATTGCTGCAAAATATAAAACAGAGCACCAACGACACACATGATTATTTCCATAGTTATCATTCATGATGTTCAACAACACCTATAAACCCAGATAGGGCTGAGCCGAATGCTTCGGAGCTCCGGGGAAAATTGCCAACGAAGCTTCGCAGTGTAAAAAAAGGCATTCGGCTCAGCCCTAGACTCAGATTATGCATGCAAACAGAGTGACAAGTCTCTCCAGTATCATATTTATACTCATATGAGGCAATCTACCCAAATAATTGTAATAGCTAACTTTATATTATTATATAAAAACTAGGGCTGTCACTTTAACGCATTAATTTCGACTAATTAATTACAGAAAAAATAACGCATTAAAAAAATTTACGCATTTTAATCACACTTTATTTTTGCACTCCAGACACCCCGGACCGTTTCTCAGCGGACGAATTCCAGGCATACTGATCATACTGATGCACAACGTGCATTGAGTGACGTCAGACAACAAAGCCCCACATGCGTTGTGGGCTAACATGGAAGAACCAGATGAGACCACGTTGCTTGGCCTGGTGGATGGGATATTTAGATATAAAAAACTCCCTGATGGAAGTGTGGATAAGAGAACGGTTGTGTGCAAATTGTGCAACAAAGAATTTGCATATCACCGGAGCACTTCAAGCCTACGGTATCACCTCAATGCTAAACATGTTGCAGCTAGTGTGGAAGGCAGAGCTAACGCTGATCAGGCTAACGTAGTCCTAGGACGAGCAAGCAGAGTCGCCAACCCACACTCGACCAGAT